>CAUYRT010101350.1:0-10252 GCA_963574885.1 Lepilemur ruficaudatus | reverse complement strand
CTTTGACAGAGTAGGTTTTTGAATGTAACAAGATAAGTCAACTTGAGTGGTAATATATTTTGGGAAATCAGCTCACTACAAATTGTGACTGTAAACATTGTACTGTAAATGCTTTGTAGTTTTCCCCCAATAAAAAAAATTTGATAAATTCTTACAAAATATTAATATTTTAAACAAGTCAAATAAGAAAAATTCGAAGTTCATGATAAGAAGTTACTGACTTGCCTGAATATGACTTGAAACTTGAAAAGCAATTTGTTCTACCTGAGAACGGTGTTGACTCAAAATCCATTTCTGATGACTCTAAACCTAGTGAACCAGCATAAATCCTACTATACCTGTAACTAAGGATTCAGCTCAACCAGCTACAGCAGGGCAATCCAAGACACAGGATACACTGCTGGACGAAGGAAAAAAGCACCAACACTAGAGCAGATTTCAGGATCCAGAGTGTACAAGCAAGTGTCCTCCCTCGCAGAGCATCCCTGCAGGGGGCCAGTGTCCCTGGTGAGGACATCTCCCAGGAGGACGAGCCATGTGTAGGAAATACCCCAGATACAGAATCTCTAGGGACCCAGGTGATTCCATAAGCACTGAGGAGCCACCACCAGAGAAGTCAGCTGTTGGGTCTGTTGTGAAATCTCATCACATAACCACTGTGATGACAGGCAAACTAAGAATCTGTGACATCCTTAGAGTCAATGGACTTCAGCAGCCAAATCCAATGGTGACACTAAAATATGCTTAACATGAGTTAGGAGCAAGCTTCTGTGGATAAAGGAGACTTCATCCCTGTCTACATGTGTGAGTGGTTGGGTTTACATGTAACTTGGATGTCTATGCATGTTGTCAAAAAAATCTACAGCAAATGATTTAGTGATCCCAGAAATTCAGTATTGAATGCTTTCTGCATGACATTAATTTTAATTATACATACATAGAAGAGAAAAAAATTTAAAAAAGTCACGTTTGATCATAGCTAAAAAACATAAAAGTTTTTTCTCCTGTGAGTTATAATCTTGATTTCCTCTTAGTTTTTCTATGGATCAATTCTCAAACTTTGTGCAAACACATTTGGTGTTTCTCTCTCAGTGTCTTTGGTCATAAAATAAGGACATAACCAACTCCTGCTTAGGGAGGTACAGGGCTGAAGTGAGAGATCTAGCATACAGGTGGGTTTGGTTTTCTTGTTTTTTCATTCTTTGGCAACATTTTTCCTGTGATGTCAAAAGTAATGAATTCCCCAACTAGGAGTTTCAGAGGTGGGCCATTCTAATCCACCAAAAGTTTGGGGAAGAAATGATTTGCATGTGGATGATACCTGCCACCCATGACAAGGAGCAAAGGATGAATCACAGTTGTATGAGTCAAGTTTCATGTGCAACTGGAGAGATGCCAGGCACCAACCTGGAGTCACCTCCACCCAGGGTAACCGTGAAGGTCGGTGTGACTGTGGGGTGTGGGGTCAAGGGTGGCCAGGCTGCTGGGGAGGACACAAATTCTGCTTAGGGTGTCCTCTCACCACCCCTTCAGGAATGGCACAGCCTGGGGCACGTGCTCTCTCCTGCCCCACTGCCCCCCGGTCTCCCCAGCCTGCCCTGTGGTGCTTCCAAGATGATTCTTCCCTCTCTGTTCCGGGACCTTTGGGCTCTGATCCTACCCCCTTCCCCAGTTCCCTCCTCTTCCTGGCCCACCTTGGCTTCCCTCCCGGTCCCCCCTGCCCAGTTCACCCCTTTGTTCCCATCCCTCCCTTCCTTTCCTCACTCAACTCCCCCATAAACTCACTTCTGATGCCCCTGTCCATGTCCCCTGCCTCAGTTTACCTTCATTCCCCCCATCTGTCCCACTGGCCCCACCTCTCATGCCCCCTGCCCTCCTCTCTGGGCTCTTCTCCTTCTTCCCTTCTGCCCCAGTCTACCTCTCCACCTGCCCTCTCCTGCAGTGGCCGTTCCTCCTACACGTCCTCTCCCTCCATCCCCTGCCCTCCTCGCCCCTGTTGGCTTTTTGCCCCCTCATCCCCCTCCCCTCCCTCTTTCACCTGCCCCGACATCCAGGTTCCCTTTCTGACTTCCCTCTCCTCTGATTGATTTCTTCCTCTTCTTCCCTCAATCCCCACCCTCCCTCTCTGCACCTGCCCTGCCCCCCCTTCCCTCCCTCAGCTCCTGGATGAGGTCTCCTCCTCTACCTTCTCCCCTGCTCAGGTCACCTCAGCTCAATGCCCTCCTTCCTGTGCCTGTCCCCGCCTTGCCGCCCATCCTCCTTGCACCCCAGCCCACTCCTCCCTCTGGCCCTCCTGTTCTGTGCAGGGGGTCTCCCCAACCTTTCCCAGCCCTGCAACCGAGGCTTTCCCCGGACTCCACGGCACTGGGCAGGAGGGCAGAGTGTCACCTTCCTGGAGGCTCCTCCCACCCGGCTCCCTCCAGGGTCCCATCCCTGCCCTGAGGGTGAGCCCACAAGGGCCTCCTGCCCACCTTGCCAGGCTCCCCAGAGGCCCCAGCCCCTGGGCTAGGATCTGAACACCAGCCTGAGCCTTGGGGCACTGCGCAACCCTTGCCTGGGCCCCTGGGACGCCGCCTGGAGCCGGAAAGACAGGCAGGTCCACCCCTGCCTGCAGGAGGCTCCCAGAGCCTCTGACGTGGGCCAGGAGAGGGCAGGCGTCCACCCCACAGCCATGCCCACACCTCCAGGCTGGTCCTGAGTTATGGGCCACCCATCCTCCCCAGTGGGGTGCAGGCGGGCCCCTGAGATAGATCCCAGGCAACATGAAACCCCCCACTTATCAGCCCCAGCTAAGCCCCTGTCACCATTGACTCAGTGCAGAGCCCCACAGCAATGTGAAAGTTCTCACCTGGGGTCTCCTGTTTGGTCCCCCAGGACTGCACAACGTAGTGGCCTCGCAGACTCCCGCCCCTCCCCTTGAAGCAGTAAAGCTAAGCCTCAGGGGAGAAGCTCTGAAGGTGTCAACCAGGCTGCAGAAGGACCAAAGACACTTGGAGTTAACGATACCAAGACAAAAAGGTGACACTATATGTGTGTGCTGGTGGTTTTTTTACTTTACTTTCGAAGACCCTAAAGGACTCTTGTTCACACACAAATCAGTGCCCACATCCCCAAAACAGCTGTGGGGGTCTCCACTTCCCCTCTTTGCCTGCCCCGGCTATTCCCTCAGTGGGGTTGACTTGGTGCAGCTGCCACCCTTTTCCTTCCTTCCCTCCTTTCTCACCCGCCCACCCCGCTCCCTCTTGTCTCTCAGCCTCCTCACCCCCACGCTCCCAGCCTGTGTCTTCTGAGCGGAGTTGGCCTCTCACAGAGTGCGGCCCCCTGTGGCCCCCTCTCCCAACAATGCCAGAGCCATCTGCCCCCCAACTCTGTCCTCACACCCCACCCTGGACTCAAGTGTCCCCTGGGCGGCTCACCTGGTGTCCTCCCTCCAGCCCCCCTGTTACAACCCCTCCCCTCGGATCATTCATGTACTTGACCTCACAGGCTCTGCCAGCACTCACCTCCCAGCACGCCTCAGCCCACCCTCCCTAGGCACCACCTTGGGGCCCCACCGAGGCACAGACACCCCTGTCCCCATGCAGGCTCACATCACCCCAATTCACCCCTCTCGTGGGTTTCCTCACTTACCACAGCCCTGCCACCTCACTCACCTTCCAGAACACCTCACCCATGAGCCGGGCCCCAGCCTATGCTTGCTCCATCCCTCCAGTTTCTTTCTCCAACCCAAGCCCCCAAGGCCTATGGTGTCACCCCCAGAAGTCATTTGGACACCCAAGGCCCTGCCCATTGGGGATGGCCATGCTTTTCCCTGTAGAAGTGGACAGGGGACACTATAGCGTCCCGGTCATGGTCTGAATCTTTGGAGTGCCGTCCAGGCTGCACTCTGCCAGGGCACCCACCCAGGGCCACTGGACAGCCACTCTGCTCACAGCCACAAGGCTGGCCCTTGGCCATCGTCCCCCAGCCACTGAGATGGGCCAGGGAAGGTGCAAGCTCATCCCGTGACCCCTGCCTCCCTGCTCTTCTCTGGGGCCTGTCCTGCCGGATGCACCACTGAGTGCCCCAGACAGACACTTGAGTCTGTCCCTCTGACAGTGGGGGAAGTCCCACATCTGATCGTGCTCAAGGACCTGGATCGATATCTGGTACATCATAGTCATGATCAAATCAATCCTGTGTGCCCCAGGGACAGAGACCCCCAATGGAGTCCCAGAGGGAAAAGAGTCACCAAGGGGATCCCCACATCCAGTCCAAGCGTTTCCGAGCGACCCTGAAACAAGCATGTGCGACACTGGAGCGGCACAGCCAAGACAGGAAATTAGACCTGACACCTGAGCAGCCTCAGGTGGCGCAGGAGGGCGGCTTCACAGCAGGAGGGAGCTTCCTTCTGGTGGGAGGGGGGCCGGCAAAAGATGACTGGTCTTCAGATGCCCAGAAGAGAAAGGGCTCCCTGTGGGAAAATAGATACGAAAACCTCGTCGCCTCCGCAGCACGGGCAACCACTCACCGAGTGTTACTACTGTAATGTCTGTACCATAATACGCACATGGCTATGATGTCCACACAGCACCTCCTTCACACCACTCTGGAGAGGTGAGAAGCTTCAAGGCTGGGCTGGCGTGCACTTGAGGAGAGTCTAGTCTACATAAATCGACTTGCTGTTGTCCCTCCTTTACAGTTACGATCATTTAAAACTATTTTATTTCGAAACAATTATAGAACTTAGGGGAAACTGCAACAGCAGTATATAACAGAGCCCTGGGCTCTCCGCTCAGATCCCCCATGGTCACAGTTTCGCCACATTGTCCTCCCACGGCTGTGATGGCCTCTCCTTGGCCACTGGCCAGCCTCCGCGGACGGCGCCAGGGGGCAGGTAGGGCCACAGGCTCCTTCTCTTTCACCAGACACTTAGGCTTCCACACTGTCAGGCCAAATTCTGTCCCTGCCCCACACACCCTCCCCGGCGCATTCACAGTCCGATCCGGCCCTGCCCGGCGCGTCCCCGGCGCCCCCAGCGCGGCTCTGCGCGCGAATCCATCCTGTTCATTGAAAATGTGGTTGGCACCTGGAGAACACACCTTCAGGATTGCAGAGAAAAACGGCTGGCTGTGCGTTTAGAGTCACGCACACGTTCACATTGTAGTTATCAATATATGGGCCAATGAGCTCCAGCCAAAGACCACAGGAACACACCTGTAGTAGGAGAAAACCGGATTTTTCTCCCCATTCGGCAGGAGCGCGCGGTGGGACCTTGCGCACGTGCCGCCGTGGGGCGGGCTGCGGGGACAGGAGGCTCGCTCCGGACGGGCGCTCCAGGCAGCAGAGCCAGTCTGCGCCCGCGGTCTTCGTAAACCGCAGCCCCGGGAGGTCGGAGCGGAGCGCAACAGGCTGTATGCGTCCGGAGCGGCGCGGTCGCGGCCTGGAGACGCTTCCGCCACGCGCGCTCAGACGCGATCGCGCAGCGGACCTGTTCCTGGCGGCCTTGCCCGAGGCTGGTGGCCCATGGGATGGTTTATGTTGGCCGGGAGAACCCCGCCGCCTCCGGGGCTGCCAGGGGGACGGGAGGCAGCCGGGCCGGCCGCGGGCCCCGCATCTGCTCTGCACTCTGGGCGGGGGTTAAAGGAGGAGGAAAACGAAAATGTGTCTGAGGACAACGGCACCGCAACGGGGCGGACCGGACTGGCGGCACCCAGGACGTCGGCAAAGGAAAGCACCTGTGCCGGGCAGCCAGGAACCCGCCCTGCCCCTGCGCTCTGCGGCCCGGGCGCGGCCGCTGCAACCCCCAGTCCTCGGGCCGCCCAGCGTCAGCCCTCAGTCAGGACGGGAAGGGCCGAGCCGCCTCGCGGAGGCGGGCTGCGTGGGACACCGTGGGGAACGTTCCAGTGGTAGGTGAAACGGAGAGAAAAGATATTTCTACCACGAAAAGCACTTTGCATGAAACATTCATGGCACTGGAAAAAGTAGTTGAAATAAAAACAAAGTAACTTTGGCTTTTGCTCTGAAGATAAATGGGTGAGCAGCGCACCAGTCCCTGCGCTGAGCGGGGCCCCTCGGAGGAGCCGGCAACTTGTGCTTGGCCTTGCGGCTCCGGCTCCGGGGCCTTCTGCGCCTCCGGGAGGGCACAGCTTCTTCCTCTTCCAGACGCGCTTCGCTAGCTCTTCAGTGCAGCTACAGAGAATAACCAGGAATGAGGTTAGTCATTACTGAAGTGAATGCTCCCTCTAGTGTGGAACTAGAACACGGTGCTGTTCTGTTACCACTATTAAATTAGAATGGTCCTTTTTCAGTGGCCAGCCTGGTGGCTGTCGCCTGTAATCCTAGCACTTTGGGAGGCCAAGGTGAGAGGATCCCTTGGGCTCAGGAGTTCCAGACCAGCCAGAACAACATAGTGCCTGCAACATGCAAGACCCTCATCTCTACAAAAGATTAATAAAAAATTATCCTGGTGTGGTGGCGCACATCTGAAGTCCCAGATACTCAGGAGGCTGAGGCAGGAGGATCGCTTGAGCCCCAAGGAGTTAGAGGTTGCTGTGAGCTATGAGCTATGATGCTGCCACTGCACTGTAGCCTGGGCAACAGAGTGGAAAAAAAAAAGTATGCCTTAGTCAAAAAACAATAGATGTTGGCGTGGATATCTAGAGAAAGGAATGCTCATACACGGTTGGTGGGACTGCAAATTAGTACAACTTCTATGGAAAAAGGTATAGAGATTCCTTAAAGAGGTAAATGTAGACCTACTGTTCGATCCAGCAATTGGGTATCTACCCGAAGGAAAAGAAGTCATTTTATCAAAAGACACCTGCACTCAAATGTTTATTGCAGCACAATTCACAATTACAAAGATGTGGAATCAACCTAAGTGCCCACCAATTCATGAGTGGATAAAGAAAATGTGGTGTCTATGCGCACATGCTCTCTCTCTCTCTCTCTCTCTCTCTCTCTCTCTCTGTCTCTCTCTCTCTCTCTCTCTCTGTCTCTCTCTCACACACACACACTATGGAGTACTACTCAGCCATGAAAAGTAATGAAATAATGTCTTTTTCAGCAACTTGGATTGAACTGAAGACCATTATCCTAAGTGAAGTATCTCAGGAATAGAAAAACAAACACCACGCTCTAATATTGGGAGCTAAATGATGGGTGCACATGGACACAAAGAGATGTAAAGGACACTGGAAACCAAGAAGGGGGAAGGCTGGGAGGGGGTGAGGTGTAAAAACCTAGCCATTAAGTACAATGAGCATTATTCTGGTGATGGGCACACTAAAAGCCCCAATGTAAGCTTTGTACAAGGCATCCATGACGCAAAAACATTTGTATCCCCTTAATATTTTGAAATTAAAAAAATTGCAACGAATTTTTAAGAAGAAAATGATCTTTTTTTAAATATCAAAAATTGATTCTAGAAATCTATTACAGTTCATTTGACAGAGAACCAGGGTAGTGAAAAAATACAGGTTTGTTTCTTAATTTCTGCGTGGCGTACATTGCTGGTTCCTGTGATACAGTGCAGATTCCCACATCTCCACCGCACAGAGAATAAAACCACACATATTTTAAAGTCTCTCTCGGGCGCTGTCATCGAACAACGTCTCAAGCTGTGCTCATAAACACACAACAGAATGATGAATGTTCAGAGAAAATTTTGCAAAACAATTGAAATTGCAAAATATGTAATTGCAAAAATGCAAATTGCAAAAATGTAAAATGAAACGAGTACATTGAAATGCTCTCAATTATTACTAAATTTAAAGTCAGTGATATTAACACAACAAATATGACACAAGCCACAAGTTAGTTTTACATTAAAATAGTCTAATGTCGGTCTGCTGAAGGCTGGGCACAGTGGCTCACGCCTGTAATCCTAGCACTCTGGGAGGTGGAGGGTGGATTGCTCAAGGTCAGGAGTTCGAAACCAACCTGAGCAAGAGCGAGACCTCGTCTCTACTATAAATAGAAAGAAATTAATTGGCCAACTAAAAATATATAGAAAAAATTAACCGGGCATGGTGGCGCATGCCTGTAGTCCCAGCTACTCAGGAGGCTGAGGCAGAAGGATCACTTGAGCCCAGGAGTTTGAGGTTGCTGTGAGCTAGGCTGATGCCATGGCACTCTAGCCCGGGCAACAGAGTGAGACTCTGTCTCAAAAAAAAAAATAGTCTAATTTATTCAAGTAAAGTCCTCTTTACTCGTAATAATATATTTACAGTCTGCCATTGTGTGACTTACTTAAAATTTCAAGTGAAGATATTAACCGATATCGACAATTTTTTCAAAAATATCAAGTGAATCACAACGATTTTATCATGTGGAAATAAAAGGACATTAAAATACAACTTGAATTAGTTCATTCTTTTGTAAATGTTCTTTTTTTCTCCAGTTAATCAGATAATGCCAGCACTAAGGACCATCATATTCTTTGTTAAACAAGCAATACCTCACATAACTTCATATAAATATTACTGGAAAACTTAGAAAGTACTCCATTAAAATCGTTTTTAAATTTAATATTTTATCAAATTCTAACATATTAGTAATAACATAATATTCTTCTTATTCAACTTTAAAGTTCTATTTAATATTTTAATAGTAATTCATAATTTTCATATCAATAAAATGTAACTAATATATTTTAATAATTATTTTATAACAGCATTAATGAAACCAGCACAGATGATATAAATAATGTTAATGACATTTTCATTTATAGGTTTAACACACACATACATAATTTAGCATAAATGGTTTCCTCAATTACCCTGCCATTAATACTGTAATTATATATCATCATTTAAAGTTACCCTTCTATTTTAATATTAGATGTTTTAGCATCTGGCAGTTCTGTCAAGATCTTCTCACTGGTTCTTTGAATTCCTGACGTGATAGCAGCCAGCCCATCGTGGAACTCCCTGTTCTAAAATCTGAGGGCTCTCGCTGCCCTAGTGGTGCCGGGAGACATGTGACTTAGTTTCTACCTCAATCATTTTATTTTAAATGCTTGAATTAAAAGAAGTTTTTTAAAATTTGGAAATCCCTGAGAATATTCACTTCTTTAAATACATGGAAATAGGTACAGGTTAATTGTATTTCTCCTCATTCAATCCAGGATGCTTCTCAGACTAGTCCACATGTGTGTAGTCACGAGTCACCAGAAACTGCCACACCGGTAGTTCAGTTTCTCCACCACAGCTGGGTGCTGCTGGGACGTGAAAACTATTATACCTTAGATGTGAGGTCCCCAACCTCTGGGCTGCCGCCTGATGCTGGTAAGTGGCCACACAGCTCTACCTGAGCTCTCCTCCCCCGCCAGGTCCCTGGGCCACACAACAGGCGGTGGGGGACTGGAGAAGCTTCGTCTGTGTTTACAGCCACTCCCCATCGCTGGCATCACCGCCTGAGCTCCGCCTCCTTCCAACTCTCCCTCTCTACCCCCCAACCCTACCCGCCTCAGTCTGTGGAAAAATTGTCTTCCATGAAACCGGTCCCTGGTGCCAAAAAGGTTGGGGACCGCTGCCTCAGACTAAAACCTAGAAAGCTTAGTAAGTTGCCAGTGCCAGCGTGATGGTACTCATCTTCCCATTTCCAGCTTGCGTCTCATTGCATCTTCCTGCCTCTGGCCTTGAGTCTATCATAGCACACACTTCATCTGTTTCTGAGCAACAATCTGGTGGAGCCCTTTCTTCATATACCCTTGAACATAGAATGAGAGAGATTTTTACCAATACTGACATTAAAAAACTTATAAGAGAGGCATTCAGGCTGCAAGCACAGAGACGCCTGCAGAGGCAGGAGGCACAGCTTGGGGAAGCCGCAGATAAGTTTTTCTCTTTAAAAAAAAAAAAAATTTAAGCAAGTCTCAAGAAATATAAATAGCTAATAACTTACTAAGGTATCGCTTAGCAATGAGTTTTAAATGTAATTTGGATAACTTAAGATTTTTAAGAGAAAGTATGAGAACTTAAAAGTAATTTGAGGAAGGAGATGTAAAACATGGAGGTTAAGCGATGAAGCTTCTTCACAGAGTAAAAAAAACCCTATCTTAGAAAAAAATTGTTGAGGAAGGACTACAGAGTCCTGAGTTAAGAAAGCCTTAAGTTGATTGGCAACCTTGTAGATTATTAAAACGAAGGTGATTTAAACAGAAGCTAAAAGCTGTTTAAAAAGTCAAGTTGTACAGGTGGTTAAAATGATTTGAAGGCAGCCGTTTAAAAAGAGGTTAAATTGAAGGTGGTCATACTAGAGACCATAA
>CAUYRT010101349.1:0-23701 GCA_963574885.1 Lepilemur ruficaudatus | reverse complement strand
CTGAATAAGAGCAAAAATCTGTCTCTACTAAAAATGGAAAAAATTAGCCAGGCATGGTGTGACACACTTGCAGTCCCAGCCACTCGGGAGGCTGAGGCAGGAGGATTGCTTGAGCCCAAGAGTTTGAGGCTGCAGTGAGCTGTGATATTGCCACTGCACTCCAGTTTGGGCAATGGGGCAAGACCCTGTCTCTTTAAAAAAAAAAAAAAAAAAAAGGCCAAGGGTAAGCTGCTCTGTCTGTGTGACACTTTGGTCTGTGACACTTCACAGCAGTCCTAGCAGACTAACCTAGTGCGTGACGGGGAGGTGAGGCTGAGGGCAGCTTCTAGGGTCCAGGGTCCAGGGCTGAGGTCTGACTGCCCCAACAGCTACAACCCACACAGCCTTCTCCTCCTCTGCGCCCCTCCCTCACCCTGGCCCTAACCTCGTCTAGGCTGTGTCCCTGGGCCCCATCCAGGCCACAACTGTCTGAAGGACACAAGATTGTGACCTACTTAATTCTTGGCAAGCTTGAGGCTGGGCATAGGAGACAAGCTAAGCTGCCCATCTCTGTGCCTCAGTTTCGCCACCTGAAAATTTAGGGCTTTGCATAAGCTTACAGCAAAATAAACATCCCTTTAAGTGTGTATCTCTGAGTTGACCAGATTCTACACCTCTGGACCAAGCATTCTTATTTTTTGTCTTTTTCTTTTTCCTTTTATACGTACATGGTGGTCTTACCAATGGACCAGGCACATTCTTAACAAGAGGCCCACTGGTGAGAATTCGAAAGAACCATGAATTTGTATGGAAAAACAAAACAAAACAAGCTCTTCATTGTCACCAACATTTTACTGAAAATCTGAAAATTAACCTTTTCGTTTCATTCTGAGTGCTGGCAACAAAACAAGCCATTATTAGCTGGACCTGGAACTTCTCACGAGCGGAAATCACAGACGTTCCTACCCATGCTACCGGGCTGCAGGCGTTCCAACACATGGAAGCCACATTTCCCACTCCTCAATGCTTCAAAACTTACAGTCCTAATTGGACCCCCACTAGACCTGGGCATTCCATGCGTTAATAATGCAAGCACTTGGATTACTAAGTCACCCATCAAAACAGTATTTTGGTCACTGTCTCTAGTATAACTGATTTCCTTGCAATCCTGTGGATTTTATTCTATGCATTTCATGATTTTATCTGAGCAGGGATCCTCAGGCTTCACCTGATACCAAAAAGGTCCCCGGGAAAGGACAGGCTGAGACTCCTGCTCTGCTGGGAGAGGCCGTTACCATCTCAGTGGTGCTGAAGATCTGGCAGAGCGATCTGAGCGTCCTGCGGCCCAGAACTGACCCCGGGACCCCAAGGCATCACAGACCCTCTCCGGGCCTCAGTTTCCCAGCCTGTCAGGTGGGTGCAATCCTCAGCCGGCTCTCTCCGGGGCACGCCAAGGGCACTGAGCAGGGGTGGGGGGATGGGGGGGTGTCCCTCCAACTCCCGCCCCGAGCGCCCCCCAGAGGCGGGGAGCCTGCGTCACGACCCGCCGGGCCCCAGTTTCCCTGGCTGTAACCTGGACGCAGTAACAGAGACCGTTCGCCGCAGGCAGGGCTGGAGCCCGAGGAGCGGCCGGCGTGGAGAGCGCACCGCTGCGGCGACCCGGGCCCAGACCCCGACGTCCCCCGGCCCCGACCCCGGCGTCCTCTGACCCCGCCAGCCAAGCTCACCCGCTAGCGCCGCCATCTTGGCCTCGGCCTTCAGACAACCTCCGCGGTCCGTCCCCCTAAACTCTCCAGGTCCTCCGGAACGTCGCCCAAAGAGGCCCGGAGTGCGTGCGGAAACCAGAACCCAGGCCCATGACGTTCCGTCGCGCTTTCGGGCTCAGTGGTTGCGCCCGCGCCGCGCGACCCCGGGAACCCGACACCAGCCAACAGGTGCACAGCATGACGTCGGGTTGCGCGTGGAGGTTGCGGCGCCTAGGCAAAATTAGAGGCCACGTCCAGTTCCTCATACCCGCAGGAGGAAAAACATGCAGGCGCGTCCCTGGGTGGGCTCGAACCACCAACCTTTCGGTTAACAGCCGAACGCGCTAACCGATTGCGCCACAGAGACGGCACTACGGTGGGACTTCCCGCGCGGCAGTACGAGGTATGCGCGCCCCACGGGCGGGGAGCGAGCTGCGCCGGCGCGCCGGCGGCGCGGCGCGGGGCGGAGTCCGGACGAGAGCGACCTCTGCCGCCCCGCCGAAATAGCTCAGTTGGGAGAGCGTTAGACTGAAGATCTAAAGGTCCCTGGTTCGATCCCGGGTTTCGGCATATGTTTTGGCGCCCCGAATGAGCATTATCATTATCCTTTGCGCTGGCTGGTTGAATTCCTCCGGGGCCCTGGGGTCCCTTCCCCTGAACGTCACCATACTCTGCATGTGAGGGCCGAGGATGTTGGCTGACTCCAACCAAGGAGGACTCAGGCACTACAGGCAGCCTCAAACCCCTCTTCCCGCCCCCAACACGTTAGGATTCCAGCCCAAACTCCCCCCAGGTACCCCCATCACAAATCCTGATTTTCAATCTTTTCTAAACTGGTGGGTTAGAACCAATGTTCACAATAAACACTAACACTAAACACCCAAACTAGCACAATGGAGCTTGCAGAATGCTTTCTGCTTCAGGTCATTTGACTTGGACAATCCTCCCATTTTAAAGACTGGGAAACTGAGGCCAAGTAGACAAACACAGGACCACACCGGGTGCTGGGCCAGGCCAAACCAGGGCCCTGTCCTCTGGGAGCTCTCATCTGCATCCAGAGGAATGAGGCAGGCAGGAGGCTGGGGCCAGAGGCTGCTACACTCAAGGGGCATCTGCCAGAAGGGAGGATGGCAGATCTGGGCTGCGAAACCTGCAGGGCGAGGACTGGAGAGTTGACAGAATCTGAAGGGCTGTCGGGTGCACAAAGCCCTCTTCCCTCTGCGGTTCTCAAAGCTGCCCCTGCTGTGTGGCTTTTAAATGTATTTACGTAGCCTTTTTATATTAGGAAAACTTTAGATGTACAGAAAAGTTATGGATAGTTCAGAGTTCCGGTTTACCCCCACCCAGTTTCCCATTAACATTCCGTGCCAGTGTGGTATGTTTGCCACCGTTCACACACCAATGTTGCTGCATCGTTATTAGCTGAAATCCACGCTTTATTCATGTTTCCTCCGTTTCCCCTAATGTCCTATCCTGCCCCGGGGCACCGTCTGGGCCCCCGCAGGACACTATTCCCGATGCCCTGGAAGGCCTGGGCTGGCCAGGATCTCCCACTGGGGTGGGGAGCGCCCTCCATCGGGATTTGCTTCTCTCTTGTGGATTTTGGTTGGATTTGTCTTTTTTTTTTACAGTGTTGGGGATAGCAACATGCTGTGTCCCTGGCGTGTCACATTCAGATCACACTAGCCAGCACCATGGACTCTTTTCTGAAGGAACAGGAGCCTGGCCATCGAGGGTTTTGGGGGCTCTCAGCCTTAGCACTGGTGGTAGGGGTGACAGGGTGCTCAGTCTCTGACCGTGGCTGGTCTAGGGGGGAGGGCTGGGGCAGACAGGGCAACCTGGGCTCACCTCTGCCATCCACACAGCGCTTTTTTTTTTTTTTTTTTCAGACAGAGTCTCACTCTGTTGCCCAGGCTAGAGTGCCGTGGCGTCAGCCTAGCTCACAGCAACCTCAAACTCCTGGGCTCAAACGATCCTCCTGCCTCAGCCTCACGAGTAGCTGGGACTATAGGCACGTGCCACCATGCCCAGCTAATTTTTTCTATATATTTTTAGTTGTCTAGCTAATTTCTATTTTTAGTAGAGACAGGGTCTCACTCTTGCTCAGGCTGGTCTTGAACTCCTGAACTCAAAACGATCCTCCCGCCTCGGCCTCCCAGAGTGCTAGGATTACAGGCCTTAGCTACCACGTCCAGCCTCCACACAGCGTCTTCATGTTCAAGCAGGACTGCCCCATGGGACCGGCAGCGGACAGTGCTGCTCTCAGGGAACCCGGCCGCCAGGGTCAGGGGGCATGCTGGTGGCCCGAGGAGGGGCCTCCTGCCAACACGTTGCCCTGAGGCCCAGCCCTGGGCAAGCCTTCAGATGATGCAGCTCCAGCCAGAAGGCGACTGCAGCCTCACGGGGCACCTGAGACCACTTGGCCCAGCTGCCTTGGGGAGTCCTGACCCGCAGAGGCCGAGAGAGAGAACGTTTCCGCCAATAGGTTTGGGGCAATGTTCCAAGAGCAGATGTGACCAGCACGTGGGGCTGGCCAGTGGATTGACTGCATGGAAGGCAAAGCTGGGCTTGGGGACTCAGGACCCCAGGACATCCATGAAATGGGGACCACAGGGCCAGGTCTGCCGGGGGAGTGGGCCGGGTGAGGCTGGCCGGAGGGCAAGGGCCAAACAGGGAGGCAGGGAGGAGGCCAAGGAAAGCGGACTCTGGCCACATCAATGCGATTTTCCGTGCTTTGGAATTCCCGCCCTGCGCACATCTTTTTTAAAACCAACGTTTTGAAGAGATGCCAAAGTGCCGCAGGGACGCCTCCATTCCTGGGAGTGGCTACTTCACTCAGGGGAAATGGGATTCTCCGGGGCGCCGTCTGAGGCTGGAACCCGTAAAGCCATCGCCTTCGACAGAGGACAGGACAGAGCTAGTATTCTTGCACCGTGACCCTCCGGCCTGGGTTCCCTCTCCACCCGGGGCTGGGCGCAGAGGCTGCTGGAAAGGCGCCTGCCCGGCTCCTTCTTCTGAGCCAGCCACCACAGCAACCGCGACACGCAGAAAGCCGCCCATCTCTGCTCCTCCTCCAACAAAGACTTCCCTCAGAAACACAGGAGCACATTCAGGAACCATGTTAAGTGGAAATCACACACAGGGGAAAAAAAAAAAACCCAGAGGAACACGCTGACGTTTCTGCAGCGATGTACTCACACCAGACACCTTTTTAAAACTGCCATTTACTATCAGACGAGATGCATAGAAAACAAACGTCACTTTGTGTTAATCGCGCAGTACAGTCACGAGAACGGACACGCCATCCATCTATTTTTGTCCTTTTAAAACCTTTCAGGAAATGCAAAGTGCCAGGAAAACAGAACCGGCTTTCGGTACGTTAAACGAAACACACTTTTCCGAAGTGCGGAAACCAGGACAACCCAGACAGATCCAGCACAAACGCGAGCCCCGGGCTCCGCTTCCCGGAGAACGTCGGGGCCCGACGGCGGCCTGGGCTGCAGTGGCGCAGGCCCGGCCAGGACCCTCCGCCGCGGAGCAGCCTTCTCACCACCGACAGCGCCGGCTCCTTTCTTCTAAGAGCTGGTTATCAAATATTTCTTTTTCCCTTCGGAAAACAAAAGACACTTCATTTCAGTCATTCATCATTGTGTTTTAAAGAGTATGAAACAGGGAGGTCCTGTTTATGGGGACAGAGCTTCAGTCTGGGAAGATGAGAAAGTTCTGGAGATGGAGGGTGGTGACGGCAGCACAGCTATGCGGATGTGCCCAATGCCACTGAGCTGTGCGCTTAAAAGAGTTAGGATGGTAAATTTTCTTAGGTGTATTTTAGTACGATTTTTTGAAAAGGTATTTGCAGAAAGAGTATGAAATATCAAATTGTTCCTACTACGTCACCTCCCTGTAAAGAAAAATCACATTGACGATCACGTGCCCAGCAGCCCCATGGGAACAGGTGGTGCAGGACAGAGGGAAACCGGGACATTGGTTTTGATGTTCCATTGGCAGACGCCTGGAGCCACATCAGTGGCTGGAAAGAGGCAGCCATGGAGACGGCGGGAGGAGCGGCGACAGCCCACACCACGACCTTGGCCGCACGGTTACACAGCCGGCCTGGGCACGACTCTTCAGCCATGACTCCCAGGTGAAAAGGACACCAGCAGAGAGGGAACCTCCCCCCACGACGCCATCGTGTGGGCTGGAGACACGGTCGCGTTCCGTCAGGCCACCGGAGCCACCGATCCTGGTGCCAGGACACCGACGTGCTCCCAGAAGCTTGACTGAGGCCCCAGGTAAACAGTGGACACCACTTGCTGCTCTGCTCTTCTCTGGACGGTTCCACAGGTGGCCCGGAGGCCATACCTCCTCCTGCCTCGAGGGGGACTCGCGGCTCTCCCAGGAGCCTCTGTGACCATGAGCTGGCGACGGCAGGAGTCCTGGCCCCATCGGCCTGGACGGAGACCCTGCCCTGGCCTCAGCCTGCCGCTGCCCGCAGGCCCCGCCTGGCTCCGCAGGGCCTGGCACTGAGCCCAGAGAGGGGATTAGGGGCTCTGGGGCCAAACAGCCAAGGCGGCTAAACACACCCATGTGAGAGAAACATCTTGATCACAGCATTCTTCTGCCTGGCCAGACACCGTCTGGGGTGACTGCTGCCTCCTAATCTTGCTGCACGGCCCTCACAGCCATGGGCTGGATCAAGAGGGAAAAAAGTTCAAAATACAAACATCAGCCCTGCAGAGAGATTAGGACGGACACGCCCGGGCATGCGACCAGCGCTCTGCATGTGCGGCTGCCGCGGGATCGGGCCCTGAAGCTGGCGACTCCAGGGAAGGCTGTGACCAAGCCACAGGCCTTAGAGTGTCCGGCTCTGCCCACCACTGACCAGCTCGGGGACCCTGGGCCACCGCCAAACCCGTGTGCAGGACAGGAACGTCCAGCGCTGCCTCCGCGGGTCCGCTGGCCATTCCCCGGCCCTGTGCTAACGTGCGTTTTGAAGACGAGTGGGCTGCAGGCAGCTCCAGCCAGAACTGCCAGCAGCACAGAAACAAAGCCCCTGAAGACGTGAACTGAGAACGGTCTGGAAGCAACACTCAGAGTGGCCTACCGGTAGCTCAGCGAAGGTCCCTTTATGTACTTCTCCTCGGCCGTCTTGTAATCCACGGCATCCACCGCAGAGATGGCACAGATGATGGCCTGCAAGAGGGGGCAGCAGCTCAGATGTGGCCGGCAATGCCCGGCCGGTCTGTGAGGCACACATGCCTGCGACGCCACGAGGGGCCAGTGCAGCCTCTGCTGGTGATAAAGGCTCTGAATCAAAACCCACAACGCTACCACGTGGGCTACAGACGCGTTCATATCACTAAAACCAGAGAATAAAAGGCGAGACTTGAACACACAAGTGCATTTTAAAAAATCTGTCAGTTTACTACAAAAAAAAAAAAAAATTTTAAGGCCGGCACAGAAGCTCATGCCTAGCACTCTGGGAGGCCTAAGCAGGAGGATCACTTGAGGCCAGGAGCTGGAGACCAGCCTGAGTGAGACCCTGTCTGTATAAAATAAAATGTAAAATTTAGCTGGGCATGGTATTGACACCTGTAGTCCCAGCTATTCAGAGGCCAAGGCAGGAGGATCTATTGAGCCCAGGACTTGGAGGCTGCAATGAGCTATAATGACACCACTGCACTCCAGCCTAGGCGACAGAGTGAGACCCTATCTCAGAAACAAAAAAAATTAAATGGTATGATGAAAGAATCTGAACACATGATCGATTCGTGACGTAGGAATCGCTGTTAACCTCTGAGGTGAAGTGGCAGTGCTGAGCTACGGTGCAGGGCAGGCTCCCCTGGGGCCTTCTCGGGCATGGGCCATCCTAGGCCCTGCAGGTGCGTCTACCCACCCCAGTCATAACCATGAATGTCCCCAGACCTCACCCAGGGTCCCCTAAGAGCAGAAATGCCCCGTTTTAAAGAAACGCACTATGGTATTTACGGGTGAAAAATGTCTGGGGTTTTTTTTGGCTCAGAGAAGTCATCCCAGGGGGGCCGTGTGCTCACGAAGGCTGACTGTGTGTTTTCTTTCTGTAATCTGCATGGAAGTTTCCAGTTACAGAAGTGAATGGTTTTGAGTTTGATAACGTCTTTCTTGTGCAGGCGCCCAGCGGGGCACCTCCCTGATGCTCCAGCCATGAACCTCACCAAGCCCCAGCCCGGCTGAAGTCCAAAATCGCAGACCATCCTAACCACAGCTTCACGGCTCTCACCAGGTGTCCCGGGATGCCGCCCTGGTGCCCTGCATGTGCTGAGGAAACCGAGCCTCCCCGAGCCCGAGTCACCTCTATCCCAGACAGCTCCCATCCTCGCATGCGGCACACGCTCCCCGAACCCCCACAGACACACCCGGCGGTCACCTCGGGCAGAAGCACATCCAGGATGAACCGGATCCTGTCGCCGTGGGTGCGCGTCAGCACAGTGCTGCCCATCTCCTGGCAGACGCCCTGCAGGTACTTCACCACCAGGTCCAGCTGCTCCTCATCCTCCAGGTACGTCTCCACGCAGGTCACGGGCTGGCTGGAGCTCAGGAAGGTCTCCAGCCAGCGTGATGGCCGCCTGCTCTTCAGCACAGCTCGCAGGTGGCTCTCAGCGCCCCGGGCCTTCACAATGTATTCCACCAGCTTCTGGTTGGCCCGGTCGCGGGCAGCCCGAGAGCGGTCGGGAAGCACCTTTCTGCAGGGATGCCTCCACCCCAGGGCGCTGTCCACCTTTGGCTCCTTGGAGTCCCCTCGGCTCAGCTGTGGGAACCTGGTCCCCAGGGCATCCTGCTGGATGGACTTCCGCACGGGGTAGCCTGCAAAGGACGCACCGCCGGGGGCCGGCGCTGGGCAGACGGGTCTCTGCCACCTTCCTGCCGCCACTAAGCAAACGTCACACCCTCCCCAGTCACACTCAGGTTGCCCACGGCTGGGGGTCCAGGACCCAGGGGTGGCCCCGAGGGCCTCTGATTCCCTGAAAGCTGCTGGAGAGGAATTTCCACGTCCTGAAGGCTCTTCCTTTGGGAGGATTCCTGGTATTTCCCTGCTAACCAAGCCCTTTAGCCAAGCTTAACTATGAAGAGCAGAGCACCCCCTACTGACGAAGAATCAACACAGCTATTTCCACTCCTCTAACGGGGGGGTGGGGGCAGACCCTGTGCCCTCAGTCACGGACACGCAGCACAGGCAAGCAGAAGCGCTGGTCAAATGCTTTAGCGTTCAGTGACGGCTTCCAGCCAGGCAGGGACAGGGTGGGTGGCTCACGTGCCCAGAGGCCCAGGCCAGACTCGGGAAGCAGCCCCGCTGCATTCTGTGGGGGCCCAGTTCTGTGTGGATGTGGACGGCCTAAGTCCCAGGACACCCTCTGCAACAGCCCAGGACACCGAAGACCATTTTCTCAGGGGCTGAGAAGCAGCTTGTACTTCCATAGCTGAGCCCCCAACTTACTTATGTGGGCGGCGTAATACTCCAGGAAAGAGCCGGCGAAGGACCCACAGCCTGCGGGGGAGAAAGGGAGCGGAGTTCAGACACAGAGGAGACTCTGGAGACGTCCTCCAGGCTCTGGGACCAAAACATCTCCTTGGGGGACTTTCAGTCTGAGCCTGACCCAGACACCTCTTCCCACAAGGGTGTCAGGGTCATGGCCGCTGCTTCCGCCACCCCAGGAAAGATGGCCAGCATGAGTCTCCCAGGGGGACCAAAGGACACCAACACATTTTACTAACAAGGCCACATTTTATAAATTCCCGACCACAGACTTGCAAGGGACGAAACCAACTCTCTCACTGAAAAGAAGTCCCGTCTTCCATTGCCCTCCGCCCACCACAGGGAATGGACACACCCCTGCTCTGGGCCCTGCGGAGCCCCCACGCACCTAACCGGACCCTGTAGTCAGTGATGAGGGACACACACCAGCCGATGGCCTGGTCGAAGTCCTCCCTGGCCTTGTTCTGCAACGAGACCCCACAGCAGGCATCAGAGCGGCAGTGTGGGGCACCCAGGCGCCTGCTCCACAGACTGCTCGCGGAGCCCTGAACCTGACCTCGGAGCCCCTGTTTCCTCGCTTGTTAAGGGCCCCAAACTGCTCAAAGTACGGCCACCAGTAGCCCCTCGCACTGGGCCAGTCCTAGGGCATGGATGGCAGAAAACACCTCAGGTGTGGCCAACACGTCATCAGACAGAGAAGACATAAAAAGTCTTATGAGCAGGACGCGGTGGCTCACGACTGTGGTCCCAGCTACTTGGGAGGCCGAGGCAGGAGGATCACTTGAGCCCAGGAGTTGGAGGCTGCAGGGAGCTGTGATGACGCCACTGCACTCCAGCCTGGGCGACAGAGTGAGATCCTGTCTCTAAATAACAAATAAATAAATAAACACAAAATATATTATGAAACACCTCAGTTTAAGAGGTGCCTGTGCCTGTTTGCACTGCCTGGAACTAGGGGGGCCAGCCTGGGGCAGGGACGGGTGTCAGTGCCAGGACGCGCTCAGGGCTCCCCGTCCTCACCAGCAAAACGAGGATAAACCCGTCTGTCCACCTTTGGCAGCTATGACTTGGACCCAAGATACCACCAGCCACCAAAGGGCAGGGGTGTCAAGGTGAAATCGGGGAGCCAGGACGGGACGACGCACCTGGGCCAACCCCGTCCGCTGCCTTGACAGCTGCCCCGGCCTGCCTTTCCCAACAGCACCTGCCCCAGGGCGCTTGGGGCACCCACCCCTCACCAGGCCAGTGTGGGCAGCTGTGGCTCTGGCCAGGCTCAGGTCAGCACCTGGGACGGCAGCTGGGCGGCTCTTTAGAGAAGGTGACAGAGCAGCCTCACAGATCTCCAGGTGGGTAACCGGCCAGTGGGGCCCAGGGGCTCAGGGGCACCCCGTCAGCGCCCCAAGATGTCTGCTGGCCGAGCAGAGCCCCCAGTGCTTACCTAACAAACCACTTCCCCAAAACCAGTCCTTGGGGCCACACTTACTACCACTGACATGAGCCAGACTTCGGGACCTACGTGCCTGACTGCTTGAGTAGCCTTGGGCACCCTGCTGGCATCCTGGGGCACCGAGGACAATCCTGTGTCCTTGTGACCCACACCCTGGTGTGAGACAACCCACCCTCCACGTGTCACACACACACACAGCTACGACAAGGAGCCTGCTCTCCTCCCGCCCCACACGTCCCTCCAGTCTTAGACACATCTCAGTGCTCCCTGAGAAAAAGGGACATTTTCTAGAGTGACCTCAGCACGGCCAGGCTGCTAGTCAGTGTCTCAGAGACATGAGGCCCACCATGGCCGCCACCCCTCCCAGCACCCTGGGTGCCCCGAGAGCTGCAGGGAACAAACCGGCAGCCAGCAGGGAGCTGGGTCCCCTCAGAGGCACAGGCTCGGGATGTGACGGGGGCGCCAGCCTCCCACAGGGACACACAATAGGACAGGAAAAGCCCCCCCACACCCACCGCCCCCGGGGGGGCTGAGGCTGCAGTCAGTCCGCCAAGCAGGACAGACCCCCCCCCCCGCACAGGCCCAGGGGAGGCCAAACCTGAGTCCCAAAAATCAAAAACAACTGCGGGGAGCTGCTGAGGGATGAACCCCTCACCCACCTATCCCAGTGTTCCGGTTTTGTTGTTTTTATAAAAGCTGCTACAATGAAATCAATGTTTCCAAAATTGAAACAGACTATTTTGACTTGGACAAACTCCATGCAGCTTCTCGGCAGGGTGCAGGAGAAAAGCCGACCACAGACCCACCGGCGCAGAGAGCTGTTCTGGGGAAGCGCCTGCCACGCGACACCCACGGACCATCAGGCTCACATCCTGCACCCCGGCCTCAATGGGCTACTGCCTGGGCACCCAGGGGACAACCAGCCGAGGGAGGAGCTGGCCTTGCAACCACCTCCCCGCTGCAGCCTCGCCCGCCACCCCAGGCCTCAGTTTCCTTCCCTGTAAATGGGCAAACACGGCAGGAACTTCCCACAAGGTTGTGACCGATGTCCAGAGTCGCTGCCAGAGTGGGCGCAGCACTGGCTCCCAGGGCCACTCCCGACTGTCCACATTCACGAGTCACAGAATAAACCGCTCAAAGAGGCAAGCGCAGCAATAATCCACCTACCAGAAGCGCCTGTTTCTCTTTACAGTCGAAGTGCTTTAGTCTTTTCAGAGACACCGTGATCCTTGAGGAAGCAGAGAGACGGAAACGTTAACGGGCGGGAACTTCACCCAGCGCTCTTATTTGTCAAGGGTGATGGTCCCTCAACCGTGAGGGTGCGTCCCCATGCCAGCTACACGTCCCGGGATCACGGACCGAGCGGGGAATGACTGGCAAATGACAGACCAACTAACAAAACGGCCAAATTGAGGGGGCAGGGACACTGTCTTGACAGCCCCCGCACAGACCGGGTTTGCTGTAGTTTTTGGGAACGGGGGTCCAAAGCGAGGCCGGCCGGCCGCCTTTCACAGCCAGCAAGTATGGCCCGAAACCGGAGTGTGGGTCGGTTCCTCCACACACAGCCTTTGCTGGCTTCCCCTTCTGGCAAGGGGCAGGTCACAGGAAGGCACCTGCGCTGGCTTGGGTCAGGAGCTGAGGCCAGTCTGCTGCCCCAAGTGCCGTGAGGCCCGGCCTGGGGCCCCCGCAGGGAGCAAGGAGCAGTGGCCTTACCCCCGCCCCTTAGGGTCCATGTCTCCTTCGATGAAAAGCACGCTGGCTTTCTTGTCTCGCCGCCTGACGCTCTTGACCTGTGGGCAAATCCAAGGAAACAAAGCATCAACACAAAGAAGAGATGGTGTTTGACGTCATCTCATGTGGCTCCTGCGTGGTGAGCGGCCGAAACGCGGCCACAGGCAACGCCACCAGATCCGGGGCGACCACAGCAGAGGCCACAGCAATGAAACGCCCTGAGCTCTGCACACGCCTCACTCTGAGTGCTTCTACATCTGCGCAGAGCCGGCTAGGTCTGTTCTGGTTTCTCAGTGAAAGGAACCACACCTGCCACTGCCAGCTGCCTCCTTAAATAAATAACATCCCCACCGACCTCCCAGCGGCTCAGCAGGGCACGTTGATTCTCTTGTTTGGATGAGTGAAGTGAACTCAGAAAGGCCCAGGAACAAGCCCAGGTCACACAGGAGGGGCTGTGGGTCCAGTCTCCCTCCACAGCCCAGCTGTCCCGTGGCCTCCCAGGGCTACTCTGGAAAACAAGGCCACAGAGTGCCGGGTCTTGGGCGAGGCCGCATGCTCTCATGCCCCAGGAACTTGTCACATCACTGACCTGTTAGCCCGGCAGGGACCCAGTGAACTGACACAAACCAGGGTACAAGAAGGAGGCCGTGCAGGTGCTAAGCACAGATGGAGGGGGCCCCCCAGACTCAGCGAGGAAGCGCCTGGTTCTGCCGTGAATGTGTTTAACCCATGTATCGTGTCCAGCAAACACTGCACCACGTTCAAGTCTACGTTTTCTGTGACCAGAGTCATACGGAGGCATTGGTGGCTCTAGTGAGATAAGAGTCTTTAAAACAGCAAAAGCATCTCTTCATTACTGCAGAGCACATGCCTTTTATATTTAGACATCATTGTCTCTAAAAGAAAATTAAAGAACTCTAGGTAGGGCCGGGTGCGGTGGCTCACGCCTGTAATCCTAGCACTCTGGGAGGCCGAGGCGGGCAGATCACTCAAGGTCAAGAGTTCGAAACCAGCCTGAGCAAGAGCGAGACCCTGTCTCTACTATAAATAGAAATAAATTGGCCAACTAAAAATATATATAGAAAAAATTAGCCGGACATGGTGGCGCATGACTATAGTCCCAGCTACTCAGAGCTGAGGCAGGAGGATCACTTGAGCCCAGGAGTTTGAGGTTGCTGTAAGCTAGACTGACGCCACGGCACTCACTCTAGCCCAGGCAGCAGAGTGAGACTCTGTCTCAAAAAAAAAAAAAAAAAAAAAAGGACTCTAGCTAGAATGATCAGAACCCTGTTCATGCCAGAGGGGGAGGCAGGGCTGGGAGGCGCCTCCCTACCGCGACACTCATACGACGGCCAGGCGCACAGGCGCGGCCAAGGGCTGCCCACACCCGACCTCACTGGGAACCGAGACAGGGTGCCAGATGTCCGTTTCTATCCATACCACCCATCCCAACCATAAAATCTAAATTAATGAGCTTTCATAGGAAAAAAAATTTGAAACGCACAGTATTTCAGATAAACAAATAGCTGACACTTTTTTCAGGCAGGTTTCTAAGCCTGCCAGGCAGAATTGTGACCTGCATGCCCTACACTCCAGTGTGCCAAAGTGACCAGATACCTTTCTTTAGGTAAATGCGTCCCCAGAAATCTTTTTTATAAACCCACCCATTTTCCCCAGCAATGACAAATTTGCTCAGGTCAAATTATCAAGAATTGAGACTGGAATAAAATTCATGGGAATTTGACCAACTGCTCTTAAAAGACGGAGGAGATTGTTCTTACCACTGCTGGCCAGAAGGGGTATTTTTGGTATTTAAGCCAGACTAGCATTCCTACTTCAAACGAACGTGGTTCTAGAATTAAAAAAAGAAAGAAAAGGAAGAAAGAAAGAAAAAAGAAAAACAAAACATAGAATAGACAAGTCAGATCCACATCAAGCACCAAGGGCAACAGCTTAAGAAAACATGATTACTGTGACATTGTTAGATCTGATTTTAACATAATTCACTTAAAAGATCAAGAGAATCTGAAAGGCAGATTTGTAACTCGTGTCGCTTAAGACTAGCTGCCAATTACGAGACCGCAAAAGAGAACGACAACGGTTCGGAGTGTGGCGCGGTGTTGGCTTCTCAGCTGGGACAAACGTGCGGGGTGGCAGGAGGGAAGCTGCAAGGGCAGGCGGGACTCTCTGTCCTCTACATGCCATTCTGTAAATCTAAAATTATTCCGAAATAAGACGCTATCAAGAAAGAGTGTGTACTAAACAGAAACGAGGTTAACGCACACAATAAACATCCAAACCTACAAACTTAATTTCTGAGTTTCTACGAGGCTTATCTGAGAGACCAGGGTTAAATATGGGGGAAAATTATTTAAATCAAGAGATAACTACAATACTATCCATGAACGAAATTTAACTACATTATCTATGCCAAAAAAACACCCCAAAATGAATGAATTAAATTTTAAAAAATCAAGTAACAGAAACACCAGTGGAAAACAGAGGCTGTTCTTATACACATAGAACAAAGGTTCCCGGCTGACACTGCAGGAGAGAGGGAACGCTGCAATATTTAAGTCTATAAAAATCAAAAGGCCTATAAGGTAAAAAAAATAAGACCAAATGAAAGGGGAGACAGACTGGGGAAGATGCCTGCTGCCCACACGACCAGCGTGGGTTCCACCAGGTGGGGCCATGCAGACAAACCGCCGATTCAGAGGCCCGTCCATGACTCCTCGGACCATGCTCGGCTAACAGGTGAAAAACAAGGCCAGATGCAAACCAGCTCAAGCCACCGACAGACAAAAGAGCAAACACCTGGGCTGTGGCAAACGGACCCCGGTTAGGCCCCTGGGGAAGGCACGGCACCCTCCTATGTGGCCAAACCCCACCCTGGGAACAGATCCCAAAGAAATGGTCTCCTGGAGCCCAGGACGGGGGCCCTGCAGCACCCGTGGTCCTGGAGCCCAGACACGCCCAACGGGTGGGGCAGGACTCAGTGAGTGACAACTCGCCACCCTTAGAAAATAATAACCAGTCGCCACTAAGAAGGATTAGAAGATCATGTAGAAAAGTAAAAAAAAAATCTGGGTTAGCATCAGGTGAAAAAAGAGAAAATGCAAAATTGTAATTAAGTTCATTCAATGATGGAAAACCATTCAAGCACTTTGGACAAAAAAAGAACTACATAGCAAGACTGCACGCACACGTGTATGCACGCACACAGCACAGGAGCGTGCGTGGAGCGTGCAGCTTCCGCGCTGTGTGACTGCCTTGCAGTCTCGTGGGGCGTTGCCATGGGGGAAGTGGGTGCGAGGCCCTCCAGACCCCTGCACTATCTCTGCAACAGCCTGTAAATCTATAATTTTTAACAAAAAAGCTCAAACAAAAAAAAGACTAGACTGGGTTAAGATGGATGGGTAATGGGCAAGTCTAAAAATGTCACTGGTTCTAAATTACTTCATTCATGAAGCAAACTGACTTTCTGCTCATTGCTGGCTGGAACCTTTGGGTCTCATTTCAAACCCCTTCCACAGACGCTCTGTGGCACCTAAACGCAGGGGTCCCTCTGATGCAGACCCTGCCTCCCTGGTCAGATGCCCAGACGCCATCGCCAAAAGAGGCCGCCACACCCCAGCAATGGCGACAACCGTCCCCCGACTAGCCATCCCTCCTTCCCACTGGGGGGACGTGAGGACAGGGCCGAGGGTAGCAGAGGAGCAGCGTCTAACAGAAGGCTGGGCCATCTCTTCCCAGGAGCCCTGTGCTTCCCTTTGTGTGCCTTACTCCTGAGACAAAGGACTGACAACGTGGCACTTCTTAAGGTCCCTTCCAGGTCCCAGTTCAATAGGAGAAAAACTAAATAGCAAGAGACGTGCAGTGGCAGATGTCGGGGACGGTCTCAGAACACTAGCCCAAGCTGCTGCTGACTGTAGCGTTACCGCTGAAGGCCACTCCGTGGTCACTGCTTACCATGATACAAAAGGATTCTCGGCGGCTCCTCATCTTCCTCGTCTTCCTCCAGGATGGAGTTGATGGAATTGAACTCCATGGACTCCTCGGAGGACTGAAGGTCTGCAACAGCGTCATGGGAGACTCTCACTGTCACCGCACTGTCTCAACTCATCCCAAGAAAACTCTTTGTGACACATGGCCACCAACGCATAAAGAAAAGATCCCACACTGCCAAATTCAAACCGGGCGCTTCACCTAAAGTCGATTCAGAGAAAGATACGCGACGGGAGAGGGAGAGCGCCTTTCATGTCGCAAGTGAAAGCACGAGAGGCCGGCTGGAGGCCGGGATGCTGCATGCGTTCTGGGTGGGCTCCCTTTTGTCCCCACAGCTTACTCCTCTGGGCCGGGCCACAGCGCTCCACGGATGCCGGGAGCAGGGCAGGGCAGGGGTGCAGCCGCTGCGTCTTCACAGAGGTGACAGACGCACGTTGGCTCCCGCAGCCTTCAGTCCCGCTAAGGAGGCAGCCTCAGGAGAGGGGTGTGCACTAAAGACAGATCTAGTCGTGACTTTGTAGAGAACAGACCCGGGGACGGCTGACCGTGCGGTCATTAACGTCTCCAAGCCAGCATTTCAGACATATTGGGACGCTACGGTGCTAGCTCGGTGCGTGGCAGCCACCACACAAAAACACATCAACACAGGAATCCTAAAAAGTCAGGAGCCTTTTAAATGAGTTAATCACTTTTGAGATTCCTGCCCCAGTTAGAGGGAATGTGTTACCGCTTCTGCAGGAGTTAAGAATAAAAGAGTTAATCCCCGGGGCGCAGACACGGCCTGCGCACAGCCACACACTCCCCTGCTGGCGCCAGCAGTGGCTGCCACCCTCCCCCCTGGCCTCCCCGCCCCACCCTGCGCTTCCAACAAAAATAAAAGCACAAATATTTGAGAGACGTTGAAGCAATTATACCCCAGTGGGGAGACGAACAAGAAGGAATGAGGAAATCTCTGCTCTGAATCTATTCTGGTAATGATCTCATCAAGACTTGGTTAAAAATACACAAGTGCCTACTCAAACGTGGCCGTGGGGGGGACCACGACCTCGCCCTGCCGGCTCTCCCAGCCCGTCTCACCCTCCCCTGACAAACTTTACCTTCCTCCAGCTTCCTGGAATCCGGGAGACGGAGACTTCTCGTGTCCTCTGCGGGAGCGTGTTGGGGAGGCTGGCCGGGCCTGGCGGCGCTGCGCAGGGTCATGCGATCCCTCGGCCCCTGCCTGGGGGACAGCTCAAGTGCCGCGGCCCCCATCTCCAGCCGAGTAGCGGGTGGCCTCTGGCTGCCGTCCAGGCACGGCCTCTTGGTGGGACGTTCTCCAGCCTCTGAGCAGGCCAAGCTCGAAGGGGCCGGGGGCACCGTGAGGCTGCCCGACGGCAGGCCCGGGTTCCGGCCCTCAGCCCTGGCACAGGGATTGTCCTCCTTGGCCCTGCAGG
This sequence comes from Lepilemur ruficaudatus, assembly GCA_963574885.1. Lineage (NCBI taxonomy): Eukaryota > Metazoa > Chordata > Mammalia > Primates > Lepilemuridae > Lepilemur > Lepilemur ruficaudatus. The sequence continues at coordinate 5,845 of CAUYRT010101349.1, read as the reverse complement.
GTGGGGACGGGGCTGTCCAGCTGCCCACCTTTCTCTCACTCTCTTTGCCATTTTCTCCCTCTGATGAGGAAGGTACCTTCGGGCATTGGCTGGGCTTCTGTGCAGAATTTCTTCCCCTCTTGCTTGCAAGCGTCGGATCTCTGCTGTGCACTGTGGCCCCGCTGCTGTCATGAGAACCATCTCCGGCCACAGGGGCCAGCAGGCCTCCAGGGTGTGCACTTTTCCCGAGCCCCTTCTTGTGGTTCGCGCTGCACTGGGGGTCCTTTTCACAAGGGGACGGACCCAACAGGCTTTGTGGTGCACACTCCCTCCTCCCCTGAGGGGGAGAACAGTCCGCATCCCAGAGCGAGGGGGCTGGCTCTGTGGGCTGCCTCCCCCTCCGAGACAGAGCCCTTCCTCCTGTCCTTGAAGAGCCTTCTTGGCTCAAATTGGCTGTCTCACTCAGAACATCCAGAGCCACCCGAAGTGACCGTCTGTAGGTCAGCTCCTCCAGAGGCGCAGCAGGAACCTCGTTCTGCGAGGCCGCGAGGACTGAAAATAAATAATGCCCAGTTATGTCCACATACCCAGGCATCGCTGTCATGGCATCGCTTTGACAGCACGCCTGTCTAACTTTGACCCCTGGATTTAGAGCCTGGATGGGTGGGGGGGGGGAACTCACATTTCTCACCTACATTTCTCCAGAAAGGAGACAAGGCCACAGAACAGCAGCTATTCACTGAGGGCTTCGAGGCTTCATTTTTTTAAAACACAAATTTACTGACCTTAACCTGATTGGCTAAAAAGATAAATTCCTCCAAGTTACAAAACAATACCATGAGCAAAATGTATTCAAATGTTTTGCAAATCCTCTCTCAGCCTTACAATTTCAAATTCAATCAGGGTCAATAAAAACCAATGCCAACTACATAAAGAACTCTGCCGGCAATGTATTCCTGGTCTGGGGGGAGGGTGGCAAGGCATAGCCGATTAAAAAGACTCATTGTGAGCTGGTAAGTTTTCAATACTTCTTTGCAAGGGCATTTCAAAGCCAGAAACGAGCATCGTGGGCCCTTGGTTTGCAGCTCAACCTCCCTGCCTCAATAGTTTTATTTATTCATTCCGACACGTAGATATGGAGCTGTTTATTTGAACAAGATGATGGATGCAGTATCACGACTCAGCGGGCACAATACCGCAATCAAAACAGTAACCCCTGCTTAACATTGAAGGCACCCACAAATAACCAGCCCCCCAACACCACCTGGGCCAACGAGGAGGGCGCCACGCGAAAGGACGGTCAGTCTGGCCTCAGGTGTGCAGAGGGGGGCACCCGCCCTAAATAACCGCTTTTTTCGGAGGCACAGGAAAATAGGCCTGATTTTATAAGCACCACCGGGAGGAGTTCTGGTCCACCTTTTCACAAGACAAACAATTCTTGGCAATTGGAATAAATGCTCCCACTTTGAGAAGAGGAAGGAACGGCTACGTCTTGGTTTGCTGAACTGCAAATACGTGGGTGCAGTAGCTGCTGCTCCCGGGGTGTATATAACATGTCACCGTGGGGTGACACGTCTCTGGCCTGGCTTCAGCAAGGTCTGTCTCACCTACAAAATGTAGAGGGCATGGGAAGCAGACAGTCCCACATTGGCCCTGCCTGATGCCCACCTATGACAGGAACTACACACCACGGGCAGCCACCAACTCCAAGGCCACCAACTCCTCCTCCCCTGGGCTCCACTTTCGAATGGCAAACACACAACCAGCTGCTTCTCAAAGCTCGGGCTGAGACCAGACTGGCCAGGCAGCAACAGAACCATCTGGAAGTCTCACTGGAGGATGAGCAAAGAGAAAAGGAAAGACCACTCCTGCTCACGGAGCCAGCGCAACCCGCCGCCTGCGCACACTGGAAGCCACGGATGTGAGGACGTGACCTAGATGCTCACCCTGACCACGCTGGGGGCCAAGAACAGGACTGGGTCTAGGGGCAGATTGTGGGAAGGTTTAAGGAAGAAGATCCCTTTTTTCTTCTCCTTTGGCTCAGGGAGCACTTGTTCCCTCGTATGGAAAAAAGTGGTGAACAGGGAGAATTTTCACCTAGAAAGCTGAGTCTCTCCGGTTCCCGTAAACTCTCTCTCACTTTGTGAAACCCAATGGTCACCTGGAAACGAGATCTTACCTAACGAGGACGCAATGGTTTCGATCTGAGACTTCATCAGGACCTCAACATCTGTGCTTTTCACCTTAATTCTGCAGAGACAGAATCGACCGTTACACACCACCAACCAATGCCACCATCAAGACGTTTTCAAACATGGTTTTCTTTAGATGACAAAAGAATTAAATTCATTTTCCTCCTCAACCTTCCACTTAAACCAAAAGTCACAGCCAACTACGAATTCACACGCCTGAGGTTATAGGCAGCAAGGACCCTGGTGAATGTTTTTTTCCCCCCCCTTTTTCCTTTAAAGACAGAAAAGGTTGGCTGGATTTAAGAGTAAAAATGAATTCAAATTGTGACTTTTATGAGACAAATCCGACTTTCAACTGCACAAATAACTCCTTTGTTATATTTTCAGAGTAGATGATAATGTCACTAAAAGCTGTTTACAGCCCAGCAGGTGTGTTTTAGTTTAAAGGATGTGCTTTCCTTTTAAACTCGAGTATTCAATTACCTTCCCAGCCGCAGGGAAAGTGTGAGCTGGGGCCAAGCAAGCTTACGAAAGCAGCTCTGAAGATCCTGGAGCAGGAAGGAGTGGGGCTCGGAGAGCTCCCAAGGAAGAGCGGCAAGGGAGCCAGGCGGCTCCTAACCACGGCTCCCTCTAGAACTGGGAGTTCTCCCACCAGACGTGCTCGGGCCACACTGCACACAATCTGGTCCTTCCAATCGCCACCACCCCAGATGATCTACACCTTCCCACCACCAGATACTCGCCAGGAGAACAATAACGTGCTGCCTGATGATCGATTATTTGCCTTCTGAATGCTCAATAATTTGACAGGCTTGAAATCCAAATATTTCAGAATTGATGGGCCTGTCACACAGGTTTCACATACAAAGACACACAGGTCCCTGGGAAGGAAATATCCCTATTTTAACCCCAAAGAGAGCTCACCCTGTGTGTAATTTACATGTATTCTCAATTTTGGCACAGATCTCTCTGTAGCTCTCACAGAATACCTTGTTTAGATCTTCAATTTCCAAACTGACATAAAATTAAAATTAAATCAACTGTTTCCCTCCTAAAGTTATTATGACCGCTAATGAGTTACAATAACTAAGCAGGTAATGAGCCTTTAAGAGTAAGCTTTGCTTTTTTCAGGGGGGACGGGGAGCTTAGTATCACAACTCCACACAGAAAAAATAACAGTATTAAAAAAACATAACACTTAACTTTTCCTCTAGGGAGAGTATTTGAACGTCTAGAAAAAATTCCTTTTTTCTCTTATTTTTTGTTGACGTCTCAGTTCTGGCCAACACCTATGTTTAAAAAAAATCCTTGTTATTAAGATAAAACAGTTGACAAGAACCCCAAATCAGTGGCAATGTACAAATGCAAACGCAGCAAGTAATTCTTAAGGTATCTAACCACGGGATTTCAGAGCTACTCAGTCCAATTCCCTCACTGCACAGATGGGGAAACTGAGGCACAAGGCAGACTAAGACAAGGACCTGGGCTTCTGCCTTGCAGTGTGCATCACTTTCTACCCAATTGCTGGAAAGATTCCCCAAAATACTACCATTATTTACTATCCCAGGGCTGCCTGCCAGATATTTCCTTGAGTTAAAGCCCAACATGCCTTTTTATAGCTGAGACTGTTAATTTTTTTTTTTAGTGTGAAAAAAAAGACACTTCCGGAAGTGTAACCTTGTAAGCACTAGACCAAAACCCCATTATGTGGCGACCGAGAATGAGTGCCAACCGTTCCAGCTCAATTATTTCACTGAGGCCAACTCCTAGGTATCTCCTGATAAAGATTTTACTTGTCACCAGAAAGTCATTTCTAATTCCTGAAATTACAGAATAACAGCTGTCACCTTTGCGGGCCACAATCGCTTTTCCCATCTGCAGAGGACGTACTTGGCATCCTCCATGATTTACACTCATGTGGCAAGTGGTAATGATTTGGCACAAAGTACTTCAAGGTCTGACGGCTGATGTGCCCTGCAACAAAATTTGCACAGTGGTTTATAAAATCGCTCACTTGCCATGTTCACGCAGACACAACCCTCACGGGCAAAGGTTAGCCCGGCTCATCCTCAAGTAGATGGTTCGATTCTGCAATGTTGCATTGAGATGCCCGTCGCCCAAAAAGCAGACTGACAAACAGAAGTGACTGGCCGCGGTACCCAGCGTCGCCCAAAAAGCAGACTGACAAACAGAAGTGACTGGCCGCGGTACCCAGGGAGGTGCCTGCACTTTTTTTCATAAGTAAAATACAGCAGAGTCCCTCCCAAAGGTTCCATCTGGATTATTTTTAAAAGGCTCCTGAATAAATCATCTCTGCGCTGAAGGCCTGCCTGCGACCTCGGCAGGAAAGATATTTTAAACAATCAAAGCTTACAACCCTCCCCTATTTGGGGAGTTAACAGTTGACTAAGGCACAGAAAATTAAGAGAGTAAAATGACTGCTCTCTCGGCTGCCATGCCGCTGAAAGGACGGGGACAGCTGCAGACCGGTGGTCAGGGCAACGTGGGGGTTAACGAGAGCAGCAGGGGAAGCGGGGGAGTTCAGGCAGAAAGGGGGGCTCACGGCAGAATAGGGTGTCACCCCAGCTGGAAAAGAGTTTTGTGGCAGAGGTGGGGGGATTTCACCATGGGGGAGGGTCCAGGCAACAGAGGAGGGAGACACAGCAGAGGTGGGGGTTCAGGCAGCAGCAACAAGGGATGTTCACCATGGGGAGAGGGGGATCACAGCAGCAGAAAGGGGGTTTGAGGTGCAAGGACAGGGGATTTCACCACGGGGGAGGGGTCCAGGCAACAGAGGAGGGGTCACAGCAGCAGAGGTGGGGGTTGAGGCGCAGGGACTGGGTATTTCACCATGGGGGGTCCAGGCAAAACAGGAGGAGGTCACAGCAGCAGAAATGGGGGTTCCGGAGCAGGGACAGGGGATTTCACCATGGGGGTCACAGCAGCGGTGGGGGTTCAGGCCGTGGGGCCCGGAAGGCATGGGGGGAAGGGCCGAGGCAGCGGGGCCCGGTTCAGGCCGCGAGGCGGGGGGGGGGGGGGGGTCGAGGCAGCGGCGGGCTAGGCTCCAGGCCGCCGGGCTGGGGCCCGCGGTCCGGGCAGGAGACTCCGCGGCGGGGCCGCCCCTCCCCCCAGGCTCCGTCCGGCCCAGCCCGACCGCCGCGGCCCCCGCCCGGTGGCCCTGAGGGCTGCAGCCCGCCGGGCTCACCCGACGCTCGGCCCTGCCCAGAGCAGCACCCCTGAGCCCGGGCGAGGAGTCCGCGGCGGCCCCAACGGCAGAGGCCCGCCCGCCAACCGCCGCCCGCGCCGCCCGCGCTCACCGCCTCCGCCGCCGCCGCTCCCCGCGGGGTCGGGGGCGGGGGCTGCCTCGCGGCGCCGCCAAGCCTCGCCTTGCCGCGTGCCGGCCCCGCCCCCGACGGCGCCCGAGCCGGCGCCCGCCCCCCCCCCCCGCCCCCCCCCCCCCCCCCCCCCGGGCCCCCCGGGCCCGCCCCCCCCCCCCCCCCCCCCCCCCCCCCCCCCCCCCCCCCCCCCCCCCCCCCCCCCCCCCCCCCCCCCCCCCCCCCCAAATCCTCTCTTCAGTATGCAATTTTTTTTTTTACATCCTGTCTTAACATCTAGGTTCTAGACCTCCTTCTTCCAAGATCCAAATACTTTTTTTTCCCATTCAAACAAAAGGC
>CAUYRT010101347.1:0-29120 GCA_963574885.1 Lepilemur ruficaudatus | reverse complement strand
GGCTAATTTTTTCTATATATTTTTAGTTGGCCAATTAATTTCTTTCTATTTTTAGTAGAGACGGGGTCTCACTCTTGCTCAGGCTGGTTTCGAACTCCTGACCTTGAGCGATCCTCCTGCCTCGGCCTCCCAGAGTGCTAGGATTACAGGCGTGGGCCACCGCTCCCGGCCAGTGTGTGCATATTCGTGTGCATCTCCTGCCCCCTCTCCGGGGGTGCACGCGGGCCTGGGCGTGCTCTGCTGTGTGTAGCGCGGGTTAGGAGCAACAGCACCTCTGTGTGTGGGCATGTGTGCAGAGGAGGAAGTGCTGCTCCCTGCTGAAGCCTCTCCAGCAGGAAGAGGCTACTGAGAATGTGTGTGTTGCAGGGGTGTGTGTGTGTGTGTGTGTGTGCAAATGGTTGCAATGCAGATCCCTGAAATCCCTAAGGTCAGAAGTAGAAGGGCCATTAGAGAACCCGCTTTCTTTATTCATGTCCCACCTCCACATTATATGCACCATCCTTACACCTGCCAGGCACGAGCCTGCCTCAGGACCTTAGCACTGGCTGTTCCCTCTGCCTGGCCACTTTTCCCCTAGACATGCATATGCCTCACTCCCTCACCTTCCTCAGCTCTTTGCTCAGATGTGCTTCTCAGTGAGAATGACTTTGATTGCCATGTTTACCTTTGCAAACCGCTCCCCGCCCTATGCAGTTCGTATAGCTCTGGTCCCTGCCTTACTTTTCTCTATAGCATTTACCATCTGACTTACTTGTGCCTATATTATCTTGCTCCCCCGCTAGAATGCAAGCAGAGATTTTTATCTGTTTCTCTTCATAGCTATGAACAGTGGCTGGCCCTTAGTTGGTGTGCAATAAATACTGGTTGAATGAATGAATGCATGCAACACCTATATTTATTTTTCTTTAAGTTGTCTAATTTTGTTACTGAAATATCCACTTTAGTCTTCCCCTACGCAGTAATATACCTGAGATCATAGGTTTGGTGTGTTTATTATACTCCTTTTCCAGTGAACATTTGAAATTTACATAACTATTAAGATTGTAAATATCAGGGTACCACCAAAATCCCTTCTGCTTCCACTAGAGCTGTGGGCATGCCACACTCTGAGAATCAGTGGTCCACTCCAATCACTCCTTTGAACAGATGGACAAACTGAGGCCCAAAGAGGGTCAGGGATTAGTTCAATGCCTCACCTAAACGGTGATAGGACAGACCCTGGAACTAACTCTCCTGACCCCAGTCTTCTTTTCCTTTGTAGTCTGAGGGAAAAGGGGAGGGCAGGACTGGATGCTTCCACCTCTCCTCTGGCAGGAGATGACTCCTGCTGGCGGGGGCCAGACACGCCTGGCAAGTGGTGAATGGTGGTGAGGGTGGGGGCATGGCAGGGTCAGCCGCCTCCAGCACCCCAGCACCATGGTGCCCTCCTCGGAGGGGAACTGGGGTTCACACTCGGTTCTCACTGCTGCAGCACATTGGCTAGAGGTGACACTGGGATCCCTGTACAGGGAGGGTGCTTAGGGGTGGAGGGGTGGGCTTGGGCTGTGAGCAGAAGAGAGACCAGACCCAGAGAGGGCTGGTGAAGACAGAGAGACAGAGTCCCAGCCTGATGGAGTTCTGCAGAGGTGGGTTTGTACAAAAGCCTGCAGATAAAACCCCCCTCAGTTGTGACAGTGCTTTGTACTTTATGTCATTTCTGCATCTCATTTGCTCAGCAGATATTATCATCCCAGTTTTACTGATGAGCAAGTTGAGACTCAGAGAGGTGAAGGGATTTACTAAAGGTTGCCCAGCAAGTTGAAAGGGATGTCCTCTGGAGCCCCTCGGATTGGGTTTGGCAGAGGAGGGCTATCTGCCGGGGACCAGGCGGGCTGAATGGGCTTAGGAGCAAGAGGTAGCGCTGGAAACCCACAGTCTGCTCCCTGGCCAGATAACCTCGGCCAATCACAAAACCTTTGTGAGCCTCAGTTTTCTCATCTGTAAAATGGGAATGACTGGCACTCCCTACCTCACAGCTTGTGAGGATAAAATAAAACAACACAATAAAAATGATGATACGTAAGCCTAATGCCTTGCACATAAGAAGTGCTTCGTAAGCAGCCACTGAAGTAATGAAAAGGAGCACACCCGTCCTGGGACCACTTGCCAGGACTGAGGGACTCCCAGGGCCTTCTTAGGCAGATATGAGCAAATCTGAAACCGAGAGAGGGTTGAAACTCCCTGGGGGACCCACGAGGTGCTAGGAACAGGTCTGTGTGTCCCAGAGCCCCATGGCAAGCGGTGGCTAAAAAAGCTCTTCCTGGGACAGCGCTCGCTGGCTCTGCTGTTTACCCCGAGCGCTGTGCCCCGTGCGCTGTAACTCCAGCGCTTGGGCCGTCATTATCATTCCTCCTGCGTTTTTTCTCCAGTGGTTATTTATTTTTCTGCGAGGAAGGAATGTGGGGAATTTACCACAGGGTGCTGGCCTTCGCTTTCAGTGGCCTCTTCTATAAGAAGGAAGCAGCCGAGACAGATGGCAGGAGAGGCGGAGGAGGCGGAGGGTCCGGGTTGGCTCTGTGGCCCGAGCAGAGGGGCAGTTATGTAACCCACCCCGAGGCCCAGGGCAGATACCACGGTGTCCTGGTCTCCGGGCGTGAGCCTCGCAATGGACATAGCTCCTGTGGCACAGTGCCTGGCTCACTGCATCCACCCCCGGCCCCTGGGCAAGCCCTGTGGGTGTGTTCCTCTTTCAAAGGTTCCTTTCTCTCCAGCTGGTCTTGATTTGGGGCATGGGGTGGGTAGGGGAGTAGAGTAGGGATGACTTTGAGCCGTCTAGCCTCTGCTGTGCTGTCCCCATTGCTTAGAATGACTCTTCATCTCCATCTTTCAAGACCTAGGGCGTGTTTCACTCCCCCCAGGAAGCCTTCCTAGATTGCTCCGCCCTAATTCATCTCTCTCTTCTGCTCTGTGTTCTCTCTTCCCTTTATGAAAGATTCTGCCTCTTAGGTCTAATACAGTGATTTCAGGTTTCAGCTCTCTCTACCCAAAAACGTGTTACTTTTCCCCTTTTTTCTCCCCCTCACCCTCAGAAACAACCCTCTAGATTTCCAATTTACAGTCTAGATGAATCTTGGATCTAGACAAATTTAAAATTCATCTCCAGGGATGAATGGTGGCGCAAACGGTGAAGGTGGGAGGCTTTGGATTCTGGGAGTGCTCGTCCTTCAGTAGTTTATTTATTGAGCCCCTTCTGGGCGATGGCATCTGCTGGGTCCAGGGCCATCTAGAGAGAATGGAAACCAGCCCGGGCCCCAGGCTGGCACAGGGTTAAGGGAAAGGACTGCATCTTTGGAGAGCCCAGAGTGTGCCAGGCCCTGGGATGAGTGGAGGGGACCCAGAGGGGACTCAGGCCCCGCCCTGGCCCTGGCAGAGGTTTAGAGGAATCCACGTCTTCCTTGCCCTGGCTTGCTACGGTTTTGTCTCCTGGATTATGTGTTTTCTTTGGGAGGGTGGGGTGTGATGGTCCCTTCTGTACTCCCAAGGCTTCCAGGGAACCGGGGGGCGGGGTGGTGACGCAGCAGGAGGGGCTTGGTGAATGCAGGCCTGGTATGCCAGGGTTGGACTGCGAGGTAGGAGACTGGTCTCTGATCTTGGCTCTGTGCACCGGCCCCTTTCAGTTTGCTGTGCACCTAGGGCTCAGCTTGCCTCTCTGGTTTACTGTCTCCAAGTTTCTGGAAATCTACTGCTTATAGATTAGTGATTAGGCCAGTAGAACTGGCAGGAGGGGGACTGTGGCCTCTGGCTGGGACCCTGCAGCAGGGCCCTGGTCAGCCAGTGGTGAGCAGGGCGTGTGGCCTGTAGGGTAGTGGCCAGGTCAGGCCTGGGCTGACTTGGGAGCCCTCACCTTAGTTTCCCCTTCCCCTTGATCTCTGCCCTGCCTGGTCCCAACCCACTGCCAGCAGGGAGAGAGAAACCAGGAGTTTGTCCAAACCCAGCCTCCTCTCCCTGTATTCCTGAACTTTCTCAATCTGCTCTTTCATCTGAGCCCCACTCCTGCTCTGAGGTCTCTGAGCCAGGTTGAGCAGGGGAGGAGCACTGATCTAGGAGTCTGGCTGGATTGACGAGGGCTTCCTGGAAGAAGGGGCAGTTGGGCTGGGCATGGGGCCGTGGGTGGGAAAAGTGAGTGTGCTTTGCAAGTGGAGCTCTCCAGAAGGAAGACGCCCCAGGCTTGGGATCAGTCAGGCTGCCCAACTCTGCTCTGCGCCTTGCTAGCCGTGGGACCTGGGATGAGTTAGCCACTTCTGTGTGCCTCGTTTTCCTCGTCCATAAAATAGGGATGAAGGAACCCCCTTTGTGAGTCGTCGTGAGAATTGAATGTTAAGCCATTAGCTTGGCAGCATCTGGTGCTCCCAAAATGTTGGCTACTGTTTTCCTTATGGACCTCATGACTATTCTGCAAACACATGTGGCAGGTGTGGGGGAGGGGAAGGGAGGACGGCAGAAGTGACACAGTTGAGCCCCTGCCCTCAAGGCTCTTGCAGCCTGTTGGGGGTGGGGGGGGCTAAGCCCCAGACCCTGATTGCTGCAAAGCATAATGTTGGGAGGGGGTGGCGTGGCCCATGTGATGGGCCCTGGACGGGGTGTTGGGCCACCCTGGGCTTGTATCCCAGCCCTGCCTCTGTCTGACTGTGCAACCTTGAGCAAGTCACTGTATCACTCTGTGCCGGTTTCTTCTCTGACATGGCCATGAGGGTACAGCAGGCTCATGAATTGCTGTGACAGTAAATGAGCAAGGGCCTGTCATGGTGCCTGGCAGGTGGTGAACACACACCTGAAAAGTGACTTTTCTAAAATGCATGATATGCAAAGTGATGAAGTTCTTGAGTAGTGCAGATAAAACACTGGCAGGTCAGGAAGGCTTTTCACTGGGGGTGGTGGCATGCAAGCTAGGTGGGAAGGCTGGGGCTTTAGGACACGTGGAGAGGATGTTGGACAGAGCAGGGGTCCAGGAGCAAGGTGTGTGCAAACCATGCTCCCCACGGGCAGCTGCGGGGACCGCGAGCCATTGACCTCCCCCCACCACTGCCGAGGGCACAGGGCACTGCCGAGGGAAGGGTAACGTGCGCTCTTGAGCGGGCCCTGATGCCAGAGGCTTTGAATGCCAGGATAGGGACTCTCCTCTTGTTCCTCCGTGTCCTGGGGAGGCGGCAGAAGGTTCTGAGCAGGAGAGAGGCATGAGTGGAGCCAGGGGGAGGAAGATGAATCTGGCAGCGTGGGGCGGGTAGATTGGTGGGGGAGAGACTGGGGGTGGAGAGGCCATTTAAAAGGCTGTTGCAAAATCGGTTTTCCTGATAAAGAGCCGGCTGAGTCATCTGTGGAGGAGAAAAGTCATATCCAGCTCCTCCGTGTTGCTGTAGATGTGGGATTTTCCTGTCCTCGTCAGCCAGGCGATTGGCTGCCTTTCCGGGCGCTTTGAGAACCGAGGCTGCAGGCCGGTGACAGCACCTGGGGGAAGCTGGGCTGCAGGGAGGACCCAGCTGGAGTGAGTAAGATGAGCACCCAGAGGTGCCTTTGTGGCTTGGGGCATGTGATTTAGGGCTTGTGGCATCCCCTCTGTGATCTCAGTTTCCACTCTGGGCATCAAGGGAGAGGCATATGGTGACTTCTGCAAGCCTGTGGGTGGCGAGGCTGGGGCTTGGCCTGGGGCTCCCCACCCCGTTTCTGTGTCTCCTCTCATGCCCGGCGGCCTTTCCCACCTAAGCCCGGATTATTCTGCTCCAGAGAGGAGCGCTGGCAGCCTGCCGGACCTCCGTCAGGTTGCACTCACCAGGACTCTGGCTGGATGGAGAGCTCCCCGAGGCATGGAGACTGTGTCATTTCCTCCTTTCGGTGGGGAGGATGTGGGGCAGGGGCTGGCAAGGTAGCCAGGCCATTACTCAGGCCTCTTCATCTTCCTGCCCGCAGCTCAGCCAGAGGTTGTGTAGCGGCCAGCCATTGGTTCTTTCCTGACCTCGCCAGGGGGGCAGTTTACGCAGCCTGTTTACCCTTCATCTTGCCAAGACTCCCGGGCAGCCACAATGGGCTGCCTTGAGCCAGTCTCTGTTCCTACCCCCGGCTCCCTGTCCCACCCCACCCACCCAACCCAGCCTGGACACTCCCATCGACGGCAGCCGTGTGAAGAAGCATTTCCTTGAATTCTCCCTGTCCTGACCTTCTCCTGTGGCCTCCCTTCCCCTGCCCTCCCTCCCTCCGCAGAGCCTCGGTCCACATGGGCCCAGTGATGGGCAGAACAGGCAGTTGCTTGCAGAGGGTGATGGGGTGGGGAAAAGGCTTGTCCCTGCTTGAGCCAAACTAGAACTGGGGTCTCCTGACTCTCAACCTTGTGATCTTTCCGCTCTACTAGTCTTTCATGCCCTATCAGTCATTTCTACCTTAGTAAGAATGAGTTTATCAGCTCTTCTGAGAGGAGGAAGGGAGAGAGCATGAGTTGTTCTAGGCAGCTGAGTTTCCAGGGGAGAGGGCCCTGCTGAGGAGCACTATGCACGAGATGAGGAAGCAGAGGGCCCTGCCCACCATCATCCAGGAGCATTGGGGCCCCTCTTGGTGCCTCCTTCCAGGGACCGGGTCTGGAAGGCAGAGCAGTGAAGGGATGGGAGTGAGCAGCCAGACTGGCTGAGTTTTGAACTCCAGCTCTGCCGCTTACAAGTTGTGTGACCCTGGGCAGGTCTCTCTGAGACCCAGTTTCATCTGCAAAATGGGAAGAATAACAATACTTACCTCGGGGTTGTTGTGAGGACTGAACAAGGTGATGAGCACAGGGGGCTCAGCACTGCACTTGGGCCTCAGCGAGGGCTCGGCCGTCACAGCAGCCATCCCGATCTTCAGTCTCACAGCTGTGCTGGGGCTTCTTGCCCCTCCTCCACTGCGGGATTTGCCCTGTTGGACCCAGGTCTCCTAACCCCAGGCAGCTCTTCATTGTGTTTGCCTCTCCCCCTTCCTCTCTTGAAGGCCTGTCTTCAGGGCTCCTGACCCCATGTCCAAGTTGGGTCTTTAAAGGGCTAGCACCCCAACCTGGCCCTGCAGGTTCTTAGCTTGGAGGGGGTAAGGAGGTGGTGGTGCATCATGACCAGCACAGGTGCAGGTTACAGAGAGGCAGATTGAGGGCTCAGTGAGGTGTCTGTCCTGGCCCTTGGCCATCTTCTGCCTCTCTGGCGCCAGGAGCACAATCTTAGACCAGCTGGCTGGGGCATTGCCAGAGGTGGCAGTTCCCTAGTCTGGGGAATTTTAGATGGAGCTGCCCCCTGGTACCCTGCGACAAGGGACGGACTCTGGGGTGCTGTAATTGGCCAAGCCGCCCCTTCTCTCAGCTTTGTTTGTATAGGGTGGCAAAAATCGTCTGGATTGCTGGCTGGGTCTGGTCCAAACCTCCCGCCGAATTCCTTTGCTGTGGAGTCACTGTGGGTTGGGGTGGGGGCCATGGGAGCTCTCCTCGGGGAGCAGGGCTCACTTAACCTCCTGGCCTTTTCTGCTGTTCTCCTTGTCCCAGAACAGTAGCTGAGGGACGGTTCCGAGCTCAGAGAGGTGTTGGCGGAGGGTCAGCAGCGCAGCCCAGGCTGTGAATGGAGCCCAGCTGGGAGCCAGCAGACCTGAGTCCTCGGCTCACGTCCTCCTCTGTGACCTCTTCCCTGACTGGCCTCCCAGCCCCACTTATATCAGACGGCCTTTCACACTCTGACATTTGAAGATTTTCTAAACCTGTTGCCTTTTTTAGCCAGCCTGGGGATGGGACTGAAACAGAAAGATAAGGAGTAAAGCAGAAAAATGCAGGGACGTTGAGCAGTCTGGGTCATTCAAACACCCAAGCAGTGTCTATGAGTCTCACAGCATGGGAGCCGGCCGGCCAGGAGCCTGGGACTCTGGACTCATGTAGTGCCAGATGTGAACCCAGCTCTACTCCGCTCGGGCTCTGTGACCTGGGGCTGCTCACTTTACCTCTCTGAGCCTTGGTTTTCTCATGAGTAAAGTGTGCATAATAATACACTGTGCTTTGTAAGGTTGTTTGGGGAATTAAGTAATATTTGTAAAGTGCAGGTATACAGTAAGTGCACAGTCAGTGTTAGCTACTGTGGCTGCAACTGTACATGAGAAACACTGGCAGGACTAGAGATGGTTATCCTGACCGTGTCCTATGGGGATACGATTTGTATCTGCAAATCTCTGCAGGACTGTCAGGCTGGAAAGAGACCACTTTTTATCTGTGTAGCCCCGGGGGGGCAGAGCCACGTCAAGAAGTGGACGAAAGTTAGCACGAGGAGCAACTTCACAGCTGAGGAATGTTAATTAGTGGACGGCACCTCGTGGGGTAGTGAGCTCATGTCAGTTGAGTATGTAAGCAGGGGCTTGCACACTCAGGGACATGGTTTTGGGGACACAAGGTTGTGTGGGGATTGGACTCATTGGCAGCTACCTGTGAGATTCTGAGGTTCTGTGTTTTGGGGCAATAAGCTCAGCCTCCCCATACCTCTGGAACCCCGGCTGTTTGACCGTCAGGACCCTGATCTATGGAGTGCATCTCCTTTGCTGGAAGGTCTGACTCTTTCCAGGGAGGAGAGTGGGATGACCCCAGGTTATCCCAGGGGAGCATGAGCCTTCTGCCTGTCTACCTGGGCTTGGTGGCAATAAGCCGCTGGCATTCATGATCTCACTGTGGCCTCCCAAACCTAATGTCAACTGCTTTACCCCCTTGTCAGTTAAGGAGGCTGTGGCTCTGAGAGGTACAGTGGTGTGCCAGCGTCACACAGTTGGCTAATGGCAAAGATTGGCTGCAGGCCAGCAGGCCCGGTTTCTAAGCAGAGCAGAGGAGCTGGACACTGCATGAGCTGAGCAAGCCCTCAGGGCCCTCCCGTGTGGCTGGTGATCTCCTGGTTAGGACCCGCAGTGGAACAGCCTGGGTAGATCCTTCATCTTTTACAGAGGGGGTGATCCAGGGGGCAGAGGAGTCTTACCGGGTGCAGCAGGTGTCATGGGTGGGTAGGGCAGGCTGTGTGCTTGAACTGTTTCTAACAGGTGGGGGTAAAGCCAGCCCTGATGGCAGGAGGGACAAAGGAGGTTGGTGCCAGAAAGCCTGTGGCTGCTTGGCCTGGTCCCAGTGAAGCTGCCGTCCGCAGCTCCTCTGCTCTGGGTGGGCCTCCCTGCCTTCTCCAGTGTGGAAGTCAGCAGGCTCTACCCTGGGCTACTCTCTGGACCTCAGCTTCCCCATCTATAAAATGGGGTGGTGGTGAAATAGCACCTCTATAAGAGCTCTTCCAGCTCTGAGAGTCCATGAATTCTGAGCCTCACAACTGGCAAGATGCCTAGAAAGACTGTCCCTGGAGGCCTCCTCCGCATGTCATGGCCAGTGCTAATGAGGGCAAGGTAGGAGGAGGGCAGGGTCAGATTCCTCAAGAACTAATTAGCTTCCCACAGTAGGGAGGAGAAGGGGAAGGAGGGGAGGAATGTTCTCAGCCACTGACTGAGCTCCTGACCCTGGCCACAGGCTGGTCCATCCATCTGTCTGTCGATTCCTTTGTTCATTTATTATTCAACAAGTATAAACTGAGCACCAACTGTGTGCCAGCCAGGCATGGACAGAAAGAGAAATGGTTGCCTTCAGTGAACTCACAGAATTATAGGGGACTGACCCCAGCCTGATCTCCAACCCCCTGCTGATTCTGTCCCCTCATATGTCCAAAAAGGACCTTTTGGGATGAGCCGACAGCTTGAGCATGGGCTGTGGACCCACAGGGAACTTATTCTGACTCCAGCTTTGCTGCCTCTAGCTGTGTGACCTTGGGTCAGTGACTTACTTATAAGTCTCTGAACCTCAGTTTCCTCTTCTGTAAAACATGGGCAAATAATGCTTGTCTCAGAGAGTTCTTGTGAGGATAAGGTGAAAGAATGCAATGTTCTAGTGTAGTCACTGCTGAAATTAGCCCAATTTATTACTTTTCTAGTGTTAAAATATGTGAATTTTTAAATGATTGTTTAAATAAAGATGGGAAGAAATTCTGGAAGGATACAGAAGACACTAACAACAGGGGTTACCTGATTGTGGGGTGGAGTGGTCAGGAATGGAGGGACACTTTTCACTGCATACCTTTTTATGTTTTTATATTTAGACCATGTGAACGTATTACGTGTTCTAAAAAGAGAAAGTGTCAGTGGCATCTTTTTACAAAATGAAAGCAAACTACTGTAAGTTTGAAAGTATAAAGGCCCCTAAGAAAGGCACATAGAAAATGCTATGAGGGTTCATTCGTGTATTCAGTCCTGTCTACCGAGGGCCCATGGTAGGCCAGGCACTGTTCTGGGGGCCGAGATCAGAGTGGTAAACAAGTCAAGCAAGGTCACTGCCCTCTTAGAGCTATGTTCTAGATGAGGAGACAGATAATAAACAAGGAAAACTAAAGAAGATCATTTCAAAATTGTGGTGTATGCTACAAAGAAAATAAAACAAAGAGTTGCGATAGGAGAAGGGAAGGCCCGTCCAGAGAGGTGACATTCCAGCTGAGACCTGAGCAGCTGGAAGGAACCAACATAGAATGCCACCTGGAAAAGATTATTCCAAGCACAGGAAACAGCAAGTACACACTCTAGCCTGGGCAACAGAGTGAGACTCTGTCTCAAAAAAAAAAAAAAAAAAAAAAGGAAACAGCAAGTACAAAGGCCCTGGGGCAGGAACATACTTGGCATGCTCAAGGAACAGAAAGAAGCCAATGTGGCAGAGCCTAGTGGGAGGGGAGAAAGGTGGTGGAGGATGAGTTGGGGATGGGTGGGCCTTGACTTCCAGTGTTGAGTTGTTCATACTCAGTTTGGTAAAGTGCCATAGCAACGATCTTCAGTAGGAGTCCAGCGAAGGACCAGTTCATCAGAGAAAGTTTCACAGAGGTGGTGGCATTTGAGTTGGGCTGTGAAGGGGCTCAGGGATCTTTATGAGGAGAGCTGATTCTAGGAAATAGTGAGTAAAGATCAAATTCCAAAGGAAAAGATCCTGTGTAGGAGGGGCCCAGCTGTCTATCTGTCTGTCTGTCTGTGCACCCCTGTGGCACTGCATTCCCATTGCTAACTGGGCCTCTGTACCTCTCTGCAGCGCTGGGCCGGAGCACTAGCCTCACCGAGAAGGACCTGAAAGAGGCCAAGGCGCGGAGCCAGCAGATCGCAGCCCAGCTCACCACCCCTCCCAGCTCCAACTCCCGCGGCGTCCAGCTCTTCAACAGGCGCCGGCAGAGGGTGAACGAGTTCACCTTGGAGAGCCACGGCCAGAAGGGACCGAAGCCCAGCCCGGAGTCCCTCAGAGCGCTCCCCGCAAGCCCCACAGGCCATGCCCCGGGGCTCAGCCTGAGTCCTATCTCACCGCCTGAGCCAGGCCCTCCAAGGCACCCCAATCCCCAGAGCCCCAGCAGAGGGGTCCCTGGCCACAGCATGGAGGGCTACTCAGAGGAGGCCAGCTTGCTGCGGCACCTGGAGAGGGTGGCCAGTGAGGAGGAGGAGGTGCCACTGGTGGTTTATCTAAAGGAGAATGCAGCCCTGCTGACGGCCAATGGGCTCCACCTGTCCCAGAACCGAGAGGCCCAGCAGTCCCCGCCGACTCCACCTCCGGCCGAGGTCCACAGCCCAGCCACAGATGTCAACCAAAACCTCTCCTCGCCCAGTGCCACCCTCACCACACCAGCTTCTAACAGCAGCCACAACCTGCCATCCAGCGATGTCAACCAGAACCCCCCGGCAACTGTCGTCCCGCAGAGCCTGCCTCTTGCTAGCACCCAACAGAATTCCCCAGAGGCCCATCTCCCGCCGAACGGCACGGTGCCAGATGCCAAACCCAGCACCCTGTGTGCCGACGGGCAAGCCCAGGGGCCAGGTGCGGAGGTGAGATCCAGCAACCTCCTCATTGACAAGGTATCAGCTCCACCTACCGCCACCAGCACCTTCTCCAGGGAGGCCACTCTCATTCCCACCGCTGGGGCCCCGGCCCCAGATTTCATGTCTAGCTCCCTACTCATCGACGTCCAGCCCCATACCCTAGTGGTGTCAGCAGAACAAGAGATGTCTGGGCGGGCAACCGCCACCACGCCCACCAAGGTGTACAGTGAGGTCCACTTCACCCTGGCCAAGCCCCCCTCCGTGGTCAACAGGACGGCCAGGCCTTTTGGGATCCAGGCGCCAGGGCCCACCAGCCAGATGGAGCGTAGCCCCATGATAGAGAGACGACATCTTGGGAAGAAGGCCTCGGCTCCCCAGCCCCCCAGTGTGGCAGACAGGAGCCCCCGGCCACAGAGACACGTGATGTCCCACAGCCCCATGGTGGAAAGGAGGCTGGTGGGGCAGCGCAGCCCAGCCTCAGAGAGACGCCCTGTGGGGAACTTCGCCCCACCCCCCACCTACGCTGAGACTTTGTCCACAGCCCCTCTGGCTTCCCGGGTCCGGTCCCCTCCATCTTATTCTGCCCTGTACCCCAGCTCTGACCCCAAGCCTTCTCATCTGAAGGGCCAGGCAGTCCCTGCCAGCAAGACGGGCATTCTGGAGGAGTCGATGGCCCGCCGGGGCAGCCGGAAAGCCATGTTCACCTTTGTGGAGAAGCCCAAGGTGACCCCCAATCCAGACCTGCTGGATCTGGTGCAGACGGCCGATGAGAAGCGGAGGCAGAGGGACCAGGGGGAGGTGGGCGTGGAGGAAGAGCCCTTCGCATTGGGGGCTGAGGCCTCCAACTTCCAGCAGGAGCCAGCACCTCGGGGGGACAGGGCCGGCCCTGCAGCAGCTGAAGAGGCTGTCCCGGAGTGGGCCTCCTGCCTCAAGTCGCCCCGAATCCAGGCCAAGCCAAAGCCCAAACCCAACCAGAACCTCTCCGAGGCCTCTGGGAAGGGGGCTGAGCTCTATGCCCGCCGCCAGTCGCGGATGGAGAAATACGTCATCGAGTCTTCGGGCCCCACGGAGCTGGCCCGCTGCCCTTCACCCACCATGTCCCTGCCTTCCTCCTGGAAATACTCCACTAATGCACCTGGGGGCTTCCGAGTGGCCTCCCGAAGCCCAGCTCGGACCCCGCCTGCCTCCCTCTACCATGGGTACCTGCCTGAGAACGGGATCCTGCGCCCAGAGCCCACCAAGCAGCAGCCGCCATACCAGCTGCGGCCCTCGCTCTTTGTCCTCTCGCCCATCAAGGAGCCTGCCAAGGCCTCGCCCAGAGCTCCCTCCCCCAGGGCCGCCTCGCCCAGAGCCGCCTCGCCCGCCAAGCCGAGCTCCCTGGACCTGGTGCCCAGCCTGCCCAAGGCGGGTCTCCCTCCGTCGCCTGCCCTGCCTCGGCCCTCCCGCTCCTCCCTGGGCCTCTGCACCTCACCTGGCCAGGACGGCCTCCAGCCCACTGCCATGAGCCCTCCCTACAGCGGCGACATCTCCCCCGTGTCTCCCTCCAGGGCGTGGCCTCCCCGAGCCAAGCAGGCGCCCCGGCCCTCCTTCTCTACCCGGAACGCCGGGATAGAGGCTCAGGTGTGGAAGCCTTCCTTCTGCTTCAAGTAATGGACCCACAGGGGTCCCACTGCCAGTCAAGGCCCCCTCCCTGAGGGCTGGATGGAGAGCAGATGTGGCAGGAAATGGCACAGAGCTGAGTGAGGAAAACAGGGAGTCCGAGGCTCAAGGTCGGATGCTGCCACCAGCTGGCTTTGTGACCTTGGGCGAGTGCCTCTCCTCTGAGTGCGGCTGCCCCTTCTCTACTCCCGGGGGGTTGGACTCCATGTCTGAGCAGGGAGGAGGGCATGGAGAGAGAACCCCCTTGGCAGGCCCCGAGGAGGATGAGGGCTGCTTCTGGCCTTCGTGAGCTGTAGGGATGCTGAGTCGGATGCCAGCGTCTTGCTGGGAGTGGCCTAGCAGGGGATCCCACCAGGGACTTCGGGAGCAGAAAGAGCCTGCCAGTGCCTGTGGAATCAGCTGTCCCAGCGGAGGCCCCTCATGAGGCCCAAGCTCCTGGCATCTTTCTTCCTGCTGCTGGATTCTCACCTCCATGGGCCTATCTCTTCCACCTCTGCCTTCTGGACACCTCTCCGCTGCACCAGAGAGCTTAGCCTTGCCTCCGCCTCTGCTGCCCTCCTGATCCTTCCATGCGCTGCGGACTTAGCCCACCACTGCTGTCTGATGCTTCTCTTCCTCCCTCTCCAAGACCTGGCTCCGCTTTAGGGAGACTCCTGGGCCCAGACCTCAGTCCTGGTTCCGCCTGGCTTGCCCTCACTGTCCTGGGTGGGGGACGTCCCAGGGGAACCCCCGAGAGGAGAGCCCCACAGAAGGCTGTGCAGATGTGCTGTGCTGCTAAGAGGGCAGCCCTAGCTATGTATCCACTGGTGGTTTGGGCTTCAACCTCAGCCAAGATCTGCCTGACTCAAAGAAGCCACCTCAGTGCAGGGGAACAGGCCCCAGGGAGAGAGGTAGGGGAGGAGGGTTCTGGTCCCATCTCAGCCTCCCATTTGCTATGTGACCTTGGCCAAGTCACTCTCCTTCTTGGTTTTCTCATTTATATGATGAGGGTCCTTTTAGCTGTGACATTCTATGAGGATTGAGATAGGCTGGTGCTTTGAGAGAAAGGCCTTGTAAGTGACAAGACAGTCCCCTGGGAAGAGAGGGAAAGGAAATGGGCTGTTGCCAAAGGACAGATAGAGTTAGATGTCTGTGAGGGTGACCTGGTGAGGGTGTGGCTGGGATGAGATGCTGCAGGAGGCCAAGGGGTGAGCCCTTGGGCTGGGGTGCCCAGGAACCCCATGAGACAGTGGAAGCATGGCAAGGGCTGAGGCCAGGCACAGCAGCTTGGGGGAAGGGACCACCTGAAGACAGGTGGTCTTCAGGTTTTGAGAAAAAGTCTGGGGCTCAAGAGACCTGGGTTCTAACAGACTGACTGCATGCATGTCTTTGGGTCTCAGTTTCCCCATGCGTACAGTAAGGGTGTTGAGTCAGGTAATCTGAGACCCCCAGCACCTCTGATACCTTGGATGTGATGCAGCCCCCCTAGCCAGGCTTTGGTGGGGGTGAGAGAATACAGACACAAGAGGCAGGATTCAGATGGAAGCTTCCCAAGGCTGGGGGCTGAGGACCACCCACTTCTCTTTCCTAGCCCTATTTCTAGGCTCCCCAGTGGGGCAAGGGGTGGTGGAGGCGGTGCCCATGCTGGGCTGAGCCTGCAGTTTTCGTGAGCTCTGGGCTCGTCTCCATGGGAACAGGGGGTGCCTTCTCAGTGAGCTCATTCCACACAGATCGAGGGGGTATGCGTGGGGGAATCGTGAGCTCAGCCCCTTCGTGCCAGGCCCCTCCCAGAACAGAGGGAAGCCTCTGCCCACTGCTCCCTTCCACCCCTGAAGGCCAGCAACGGAAAAGCCCACCCTCCACTCAGCAGCTCCTGCGGCCAGGCTGAGCTCTTTCCCCAACTCTATTTTCTCTCCTGTTCTCAATACACTCTGCCTCAAACTGTCTTGCTTCTTTCTTTCTTCCACACTGCTGGTGGTCAGGGCTTCCTTCCTCGTCCCTGTTCTAGCTGCGGAAGTGGAGTAGGACTACTCAGTTGCTGTGTGTGGACGTGCGGCTGTGTCTGCGTGCTGCGCGCGTCTGCCGTGGGGACAGATGTGTGCTGGCTTGGAAGCGAGGGCTCCCTCTCTCCTCCCCAGGACAGCGCTCAGGGCACCAGGACCCTGTGCAAATTGCCTTCCTTTGTATTCTCCTTTCCTCAGAGTTTGGCCAAAAATACGATAGAGGATTTTGGGGGAAACACACTGCCCCTTCTGCTCCAGGCTTGTTTGAGTTATCTAAAAGTGGAATTGAAATTTCTTTAGCCAGAGCATTCACTCTCTAGTTCCCTCAGGTCCCCTCCCACTGCATTATCTAAATTTGGCCATTTCCCACATTTGTCACTGCCTGACCCCTGAAAGCCCCTAGTATAGAGGAAAGAACTGCCATTGAGAGTCAGGAGAACTGGTGCACCTGACTCCTGTGTGACCTTGAGCAGCCTCTTCCCATCTCTGGGCCACAGTTTCCCCATCCGTGCAGTGAAAGGATTGCAGAAGGTGGTCTGGGAGCTCCATTTGGTCTCTGACAGTCCATGTCTGACTCTGCCCTGACTCTGCTTTGGGGCTGGTGCCAGGCAGAGGGGATGCTACTTTCTCTATTTTGACCCACTGCATTTCCATGGAGTTCCGGCATATATATGGTGTGTTGAGCTCTCTGCCAGAGAGCGAACAGTTCTAAGCTCCTGCAGCCTTTTTGAATTGTGCACCCCTCTGCCCCCCGACACATACACAGAGTCAGTGCCCAGACAGGGCAGTTCGCATGAGGTCAGCCTCTGGCCTCCCTCCAGATGACGAAGAGCCGCTTACAGTGTCCCCAACATTCCAACCTCTGCTTAAGCCACCCTGTTTCAGTCTTGGCTGAATTCTGTTCCTTGTTCCACTTGTTGGCTCCAATATTCCCCCTTTGGCCACCAAAGGCAGAGAAAAACACTTTAGAGATTTTTAGTAGCTATCATGGCCCTCCTTGGCCCAGCTTACTCTTCTGGCTGAAGAGCCCAGGTTCTGCTGCCTCACTGGCTGTTGACTGGCTTGGGTAATGAGCTCTTGGCCCCAGCTCCCTGCTCAGGGTGGCCCTGTGGTCGGGTATTGGGACATATGCCTGAGCCCACCCCATTTTGCCCTGAGACTCTGGTGGCCCTGTGGTCGGGTATTGGGACGTGCCTGAGCCCACCCCGTTTTGTCCTGAGACTCTGGTCTCAGTCCTTCCATCTGTCCCAGAGGCCAGGACCTCCCTCCTGGCTCCTCTTCCTAAGTCTTGGGGTCTGCCTCCCGCAGCTGGCAGGACAGAAAGCTTCCTGGGACATGTCACATGCAGAGCAGCTCCCAGTGTCTCTGGCTCAAGTATACACAACTCTGACCATGGGAGTAAAAGAGGTGGTTCCCGCACTGAGCCTTAACTTTTCTGCTTGATAACTGGGAACCTGGATGTCCCCAGGAAGTCTCTAAGGGTCACTCCAGCACTATCACCCCATGAAAAATGTCCTGTTCAGGCTGTTGTACAACATTCCTCTTTAGGGTAAAGGGCTCCAATTCTGAATCTGGGTTTACCTAGCAGCTGCTACATTCTGTTTGGAGAAAACATAATATTTGTCTATTGTTTCCTTTTGATTGGGAGGGATTCAATTCTCAATTGGATGAGAGGATGACTGGCTTGGCTATGGCTGCCCATTGATTGGATGAAAGAATGGAGCTTGTGGATGGTTCCAGATTTTGATTGGGAAAGAGGTATGGAATGGACTGGCTAGCTCTGGATTCCAATGGACGAGTGCTGATGGATTTGGATTGGATTGGGAGGCCAAGAGGACTGGTTCTTGCTGGCATATGATTGGATGAACAGTTGGAAGGTTCAGGAGATACATGCCAGGCAGGGATTCTCAAGCAGTTCAAACTGCTTCAACATATTGTAGCCTTTGGGCAGCAGACAGTCACACACACACACACACACACACACACACACACACACACTTCCTGGTAGGGCAGAACACACTGGGTTGTTCTTTATACCTTTGAGCTTCATTTTCATCATTAGTAAAATGGGTGTGATAATGCTAGCTACCTCACCAGTCTGTTGTGAGGGGCTAATGAGGTAAAGAATGAGTATCAACCTTGTAGACTGGGAAGTCCTTAAATAGGTAGGAAACAGGTATGGCAGTGCACAGCAGAGCAGTGCTTTATAGCCTCAAAGCTGTTCATGCCCTTGGCCTCACTGGAGCTGTACGCCCCTCCCCATGCTGCGAGGTCCAGTGAGGGAGTGTGCTGCCTACGGAGAACCCACCCAGCTTCCTGCTGTATTTGCATTTGTCAGGGGACCTTCCTCCCTGCTTGGCCATCCAGGGAAAAATGAGGTGACCATGGCAACGAGGCAGGGCGCTTGGGGCTGAGAGGGTCTTTCACTAAATCCAACCTTAATAATAATAGTCAATATTTTAAAATTTTTGAATAGATTCATATGGTTCAAAAATCTAAACTTACATAAAAAGTAATACGTTAAAAAGCCTATTCCCACCCCCTGGGGCCGTGTACCCTGTTCCAGTTCACTCCATTTCCTGACAGATAACCACTTCGTTAGTTTCATGTGTATTATCCAAATATTTCTTTATGGTAATTAACATCGATTGAGCACTTTCGTCCAAGGGATGTTCTAATATAGGTAATGTTCTTTTCCATGAGTTATCTCATTTAACCCTCACAACAACCCTATGGGGTGAGTAGTTGTTACACCCCATTTTGCAGAGGAGGCAACTGAAGCCCAGAGGGGTGAAGCAACTTGCCCAAGATCACTCAGTAAGTTAAGGAGTCTGTCTTCAAAGCGAAAAGCGAGCGTTCTTAACTACTAGTCATCCACCTCCTGGTAAACTCAGTGGCAGACACCAGACAGCATGGGCTTTCTAAAGCGCTCAGGGCTGAGAGTTTGGGCACTTCCGTCTTGCTAGAGGCACTCGCAGACTTTGGTCGGTGGCTTCCCGTCTCTGTATGATGGACAAATCATACCCGGCCCCTTTCAAAACCCCGGCACAGCGGAGCCCAGCACTAATGCCTGCCCCCACCCCCTCTGCTCTTTCCCCAGGACCGCCGGGAGAGCCTGCCCACCTCCCCGCCCTGGACGCCCGGAGCGTCCCGGCCCCCCAGCAGCCTAGACGGCTGGGTGAGCCCAGGGCCGTGGGAGCCGGGCCGCGGGAACAGCATGAGCAGTCCCCCGCCGCTGCCGCCGCCGCCGCCCATGTCCCCATCGTGGAGCGAGCGCTCCGTGTCCCCGCTGCGACCCGAGGCCGAGGCGCGGCCCCCCAGCCGCCAGCTGCAGGCGCTCCTGGCGCGAAACATCATCAACGCGGCCCGGCGCAAGAGCGCCTCCCCGCGGCCGGCGGGCGCCGAGAGCCTGCGGCCCTTCTCCCCGCCGACGGCGCCGCCGCTGCCGCCGCCGCCGCCGCCGCCGCCGCGCATGCGCTCGCCGCAGCCCGCCCGCCCGGGCCCGGCCTCGGCGCCGGTGGCAGCTTTCGCCCCGATCCCGCGGAGCCCGCTGCCCGTGCCGCCCAGGCCCTTCCTCTACCGCCGCTCGCCCACAGACTCCGACGTATCCCTCGACTCCGA
This sequence comes from Lepilemur ruficaudatus, assembly GCA_963574885.1. NCBI lineage: Eukaryota > Metazoa > Chordata > Mammalia > Primates > Lepilemuridae > Lepilemur > Lepilemur ruficaudatus. The sequence continues at coordinate 9,978 of CAUYRT010101347.1, read as the reverse complement.
GGACTCCGGGGTTAAGTCGCCCGGCATCCTCGGCTATAACATCTGCCCCCGCGGCTGGAACGGCAGCCTGCGGCTCAAGCGTGGCAGCCTCCCCGCCGAGGCCTCCTGCACCACCTAAAGTCCCACCACCATCCCCAACCCCTGGAAGGCCGAGCCCGAAGAAGAGTCATCAGGCTTGGGGAACCCAACGGTTCTGGCCTCTTTGGACAGTCCCGGAGATAAGGGCTCAGGGGAGGAGAGCACTGGGCTTGGGGATGGGTGAGGGACGCAAGCTTGGGTGCTAGCCCTTGCTTTACCATTCAGTTGTTGTGTGACCTGGGGAAGACCCTTCCCCCGTCTGACCCTCAGCTTCCCCATCTTTTTAATGTGGCTTCTGCCAAGGCAATCTCCAAACGTCTAAATTCCACCCTCCTCCCCCATCAATACACACACACACACACACACACACACACATACACGTGCCTTGGAAGAGGCAGAGTGCTGTGTATATATGGGCCCTTAGACTTGTCACATCCAGGGTTCCTTACTCCTCCCTCCCCTCCTGGCTCTGCAAGTGAGGTGTGTTCAGAAGATCCTAGGCCTGTGTCCCACAGCCAGGCCCTGGCTTGGCCATCCGGCTCCCTGGCGCCAAGTCCCAGGCAGGAGCAGCTGTTTTCCATCCCTTCCCAGACAAGCTCTATTTTTACCATGGTGACCTTTAGTGAGGTCTCCCAGGCCAGCTCAAGGTGCCCTGCTGGCTTTCTGGAGAGAAGAGGCAGGAAGATGTTCCCCTGGCCTTTGTCATGCTATTTTCTCCAACCCAGCCCAGGCTAACCACAGCATCTTATCTGCAGCCAGGGAAGACAGCTATAAGGCAATGATTTCCCCCACGTCCAGGACTTGTGCCTCCAGCCCATCTGTCCCTTTTGGGCCCACTCATGGCAGGTTCTGGACTCAAAGCTGAGCTGGGGAGAGAAGAAGAGAGATGCAGCCTATGGCTCTGATTGTCCTCACTTTGGGGCTGCCTATTTGAAAGAGGGAAGTAAAGAGTCCTTGTTATGGGAAGTATGCAGGCTGTGGCCAGGATGCCTAGAAGAGGTTCTAGCAGGGGATAGGATTGGCTCAGAGGACCTCTGAGTCCTGAATTGCATTCCATGGTGTTAGGAAGTGAGGGAAGGTGGTAGAGGAGAATTGGCTGGGCCTGAATTCTGGGGCAGATGGGCTTGGGTGGTTGAGTGAGGGGTTAGGCTAGGATCTGCCTGTTTCTGGCCTCCTAAGAAGTACCCTCTCTTCAGTTTCAGATCCCAGCCCCAGTGTCCATATCATGCCCAGAAGAGTGCACACTGTCCCACCCCATTTCATTCCCATTGTACTCTGGCATAGCTAGAGCCTGCTGCCCAGCGACCTTGGGGAGCCCTGGCTGCAAGCCCTAGCCTGTCCTTTAAACTTTGGTGGCTCTGGTTCCATTCCCCAGGAGGGACACAGGGAGGAATGTGGCTGAGTTCTGTAATTTCCAGAGGTGGCTGGTAGTGCCTTCTAGAGGTTCAGAATATCAGCTTCAGGATACTCTAGGGAGCTGGAATTGGTCAAGGATCAAAGGTTTGTAGGTGAAAAGATACCAGGATGTTGCTAAAGGTGAGGGACAGAGTGTGACGTGGGGACTTACCCAACCATCAGGGTGATGTTCGATCTGGAACCCCCAAGTGAGGCTGGGGAAAGTTAGGGTCAGGATGGAAGATAGGGTTGGGTGGGATGCTTTGGAATAATTATGTGATCCTAGATGGTTCCTAGCGTCTAAGGAACAGGGACATGGGTCCTGTTGGTGGGAAGACGAGAGGATGCTCCTGCTCAGTTAATGATGAGTGCCCACATTTACCGAAGCCCCCACCTACTGCAGGGTCCCTTATAGCACAGGAGATGGAGGCTAAGGGCCCCCCAGCAGAGAAGAGACCCGATGAGGTCTCTGGCTGCTGCAGTGGCATAAAGGATCCACTTCTACCTGCATGTCCCCAAGAGTCAGCAGGAGGCAGCCTTGCAAAGTTGCAGCTCCTAAACCAGTCTCTGCTGTTCTCTTATTGTCACTGCCCTCTCCCCCGCCTCTCCTTTGACCCACTAGAGCTTGCCTGTGTCGTGCATTTTGCCTCCTGTAGAATTCAGCTCTGGCCCTCAATAAATGCTTCCTGTACTCTTGTGCCTCCTGTGTCATTTATGGCTGTGTCTGACACCCTTCCCTTCTTCCCAAGCAGGCTGTGGGACTCTGGGTGGATGGGAATATTTGAGGCACGTGGACGGGAGCTTGGGAAGGAGCAGCCATGAGGAGAGAGGGGAACAATGGAAAAACTTGCTGCCATAGAGGAAGTCCCTGGGTTGAAGTCCTGGTCCTGTCATTGACTTGCTAAGTGACCCTGGGTGAGCCCACTCCTCCAGGCCTCAGCTTCCCCATCTATAGAATGGGGACAGTTGGGCGCTAGGCAATGTCTCAGGATGGTATTGTCCAGGCCCTGACCTCAGGGCACTGTCCGCAGTATGGGCAGGGCCAGTCTGGATCAGGGCCCAGTGCTCTGGGGCTGCTCTCTCGTGGAGTGTTGGGGCTCCAGGGCAGGAAGAGGAGCTGCCATGAGAGGTCACTTCTGAGTCTGGGCAACCCCAGCAAGGTCAGGATTCTGACTGTCAGGAGTCCTCCTCTCTTGACAGGAGCATCTTTTGCCCAGAGAAGGAACCATGGCCCAGCTGCCAGGTGAGGCTGAGCCTGCCTTGGGAATGCCCAAGGGGCAGGAAGCTAGCTCAGGGCGGTCCTCAGCAGAGTCCAGGCTTCTGTCCTGAGACAGCGTCAGAAATACACCCTGGGCTGGTCTGTACCGACACCCAGTGTCCCCTGCCCTGGTCCCAGGGCATCCCTGCTAGGTCCACCCTTCCTAGGAGTGCTTTGTGTGTCCCTGACCCAATCTTCATCATCAGCTGGGACCTCTCCTGAGCACAGTGTCCTACTGCCTCCTGGTGATCTCATCCCAGTCCCCGGACACCTCAAACCAAGTTCACCCAAAACTGAACTGAGTGTCTGCCCTGACCCCTGTTTGCTCCTCCCTGTTACCTGCCTTAGTCTCCCAATCCCTCTCCAGGACCTGTGGGCTCTCCAAATACCCCTCCATTCCCTCTCGCCACCATCATCCCCTTGTCACTGCCCCGGCCCTGGAACCCTTCCTCTCACATGGTGACAGTGAACTCCTGCCTCCAATCTGGCCCCCTCCAACCCATTTTCCACATGGCAGCAGAGACCTCTTGGAAAAATGCCAATCTGACCACTCCATTTCACCACTTTGATCTCTCCAGCAGCCCTTTATAGACACAGTTTCCTTTTGAAAAGCCTGCTGGGATCTGGCCCCTGCCCACCTGTCTGGGCTCATCTCTCAGCACTGCTCCCCCACCCCACCAGCTCTGGCTCTACTTGCTACCTGCTACCATCCTTACACGTGCCATGTCCTCTGCCTACCATGCCCATGTCCCTTCTCTGCCCAGGGAACTCCCACTCATCCTTCAAGGCCCAACTCGAATGTCTCCTCCTCTGGGAAGCCCTCCCGACCTGCAGGCTGAGCTGCTAACTCCCTCCCCTGCACACCCCCAGAGCATTTCCCAAAGCTTGTTTACTGGGCTGAATCTGACCTGGCCAAGCTCCTTGAGGACAGAGCCCCAGCCTTATTTATTTTCAGTCCTTAGGGAGTGGCTCAGGGAATGTGAGAAGGTGGAGGGAGGGAGGGAGAAAAGGAGGAAGGAAGGAAGAAAAACAGGCAGGAAAGAAGAAAGGACGGAAGAAAAAGATAAGTCAAGCAAAGATACTGGGAGACAACTCGTCCATCCATCCATCCATCCATCTGTCCAACGAATGTCTATCGAGTTCCTATCAGGCACCGTGTTAGGCACTAAGGATAAATCAGTTAACAAGCTGAAGTTACCCGCGGCTGACCCTCAGCATTTCCAGGTGACTCTGGTGTGTGCATGTGTGAGTGCGTGTGTACACTTGAGAGCCTTTCTGTCTGCAAGGGCCGACTGCCGGGGCACCTGTCTTCCCTAGGGCCTGGTGCTTTCAGCGTCTGGCCCCAGCTCCTATTGCAGCCTGAAATTAAGCTGTGACCCACGACAGGGCAGGAATGATTCTTGTCAGCTGAAGCCAGAGCTGGCCACAGGGCACACCCTGCTTGCTGACCGCCGACTGCTGACCGCCGACACGGGCACCACGCAGCTCGCAGCTTCCCAACAGAGGTGTTAATCTTGAGGGTCTGACATTCCCTCCTGCCCACTGCGGTCTCATCCTCTCAGGTACCAGGATGGTAGGGGAGCACGGGGAACTATGGGCAGTGGGCAGAGGGGATGAGCCGATGTCCGGAGCACCTTTCCTCAGCAGAGGAAGGGCCCTGCACAGGGACTGGCGAGTCAGGGGCCTCGTGGAAGCCTGGATCCCGGATTGGGAGGAGAGAAACTCTAAGCTCTAGGTTACCCCACGTTAAATGGGGAGGGGGTGGCTAGGATCGGAGGTGGGGGTGAGGTAATGGCTCTGCTCAGGACTTCAGGATCTTTTAGGCAGTAGAGGGAAGCAACTTCCTTGCTCCTTCCCTTCCCAGCACAGCGAATTTCTGTAAGGGGAGTGTTGATCAAGAAACAGATCTGCGGGCTGTGGAATCCTAAACGGTCATAGTCAGAGCATTCCCAACCGCCTCGTGCCCCTCACCCCAAATGCGTGCAGACATACTCATGTTTGCATACAGTTCTAGGGGGGTTGTAGATGCCTTGAAGCCCATCCAGGGATCCCCTTGATTTAGTCCAACCCCCTTATATTATAGAGGGGGAAACTGAGGCACGGGGAGCTGGAGAGATACATGTTCACAGTTACAGAGGGGGTCGGGGATATGTGTTGGAATCCATGTTGCCCAGCTCAGTGCCCACTGACCCAGGAGCCCTTGTGGTTGTCAGGGAACAGACAGAGGCATATCATTTTCTAAAGGAAGAAGCCTGGGAAACCCACAGCAAAGGGGATGGGCTCCCGGTGGGTAGTCAGCCAGGCCTCAAGGGCTCTGCCTGTTCTCCTGGGGGCAAGTTAGGGAACTTGGATTTGGGGCCTGCAGGGGTTCTCTGGGGCCCTGGACCACATTTTATTTGTAACTCTCTTCCAAGATTCCTGGAAAGTGCTATGAGATACAAACGGAGAGATGGAGGAGGAGGGAGAGAGGGGGTGAGGGAGAAGAGAGCACCATGGATGGTAGCCCAGGGATGGGGAGACAGGGAGGATGGGTGGTGGTTCTCTCCACTTTGCTGGGCCAGCCTATGCCCTCGAGCCTCAGGGCCAAGCACAGGGACCGGAGGGGAGCCCCCACCTCACAGACCCCAGGGTAGCCACAGACTAGCCCAAGCTCCTTTGCCCCAACCTCTCTCAGCCTCTGATTAGTGCTCTCCTGGGTCAGCAGATGACAGTGGAGCCTGAGACCCCCACCTCACCCACCCCAGATGTCCCAGGCACCTGCTCACCTCTGATCAGGATGCCAGGTCTGGGGAAAGCCCTAGAAACCAGTCCAGAAGACAGTGTGCTTCCCTAGCAACACAGAAATCGATTTGTGTGACCTAGAGGGCCTTCCTCTCGCTCCCCAAGCCCAGCCTCCTCTGTACTGAAACCCCAGAGGCCCATCCAGTTCAGATATCCCTTGCTTGTGACGTTGGGGTGGGCCAAGGCTGTCCAGGGCTGGGGCGGGGGACCAGGGACGTGGAGGAGGTCTGGGAGGCAGAGGTGGCCTGGCCCATCGGTGGAAATCTCTCCTCCACAGGATGATCCCTAAGGAGCAGAAGGGGCCAGTGATGGCTGCCATGGGGGACCTTGCTGGACCAGGTAAGGTGGGCCCAGCCCGATGCTTTTCTTAGACTCCATCCTTTCTCAGTCCCAGATTGGCGTCCAATCTGGCCTGCTGGCCCCAGGCAGACAGATGTGAGTTTCAGGCTGGCGTGAGGGAGAGCCTGTGGAATCTGCCGCCTGGACTCAGAAGCCTCCCAAGGCATTGGGAGGAGCCTTGTCCTTGTGTCCACAGATCCCGGAGCTGAGGTTGACTGGCCCAGCCTGGGTCCTGTCCCTGTCCCTGTCCTCAGCCAAGGCTTTATCTCGGCCCCAAATTGAGCTCTGAAGTCCCCGGTCCCAGGTTCTGCCCTACCTATGGCCCAAGCTCCACACACACTTGTCCTCGCTTATTGTAACTCTGAGTCTCCCCATGGCCTTGGGACGGCCCAGGTGGCCCAGCCCCAGGGAGGGGGTCAGGGTGGAAGAGCAGGCTGCCCAAATGGACTCAAACCATTTTACTTAAAAGCTAATTCATCTAATGAACAACTCATCTAAAATTCATGTTTATCAACTTTGTAAAATCTCTTGGTCTAATTTTAGAGTCTGTTCATTTGGTCTACTTTAGAGCATTTCACATATTTTAAAAATTAATTCAATTAAGTCAGGGCTCTCAAGCTTTCATGTGAGTCATAGTGACTTGGTGTAGATTAAAAATAAGGATTCCTGGCATCTACCCCAGGGATCCTGACTCAGTGCACCTGGGGTAGGGCCTGTCCCTTCGCCTTTTGGACAAGTACCGAGGTGACTCGCGTGCGGTGGACAATGAGCACCTCGGATAAACGCTGGGCCGAGAGCCCTTCTGCAGTGCAACTCCTTTAGAGTCCTAAGGAGTTGATCATGTTGTGTAACTTTATATGTGAGTCGTCCTTTTAACCTATTTTGTGTGTTCTTGCCTCTTTTTGCTGATCTCAAATTTCTGCCCCCCACCCCATGATTTCGTGTGCTGAAATAAGCAAATTTTGTGAGTATTGATGTTCCAACTGGAAGAGTCAGGTGATGTGTTCTCTTTTCTCTAGTCTAAGTGATTAATTACAGACCCCCAAATATTGATGCATATCATTATGCCAGACTTGAAGTATCTAACTTGTTGATTACTGCTAAGGTACTGATTAAAAACAATTTTGAAATGAAAGAGACGTGGAAGAAAAAATAAATCTCACAGCATTACCACCTAGAAATAGCCATTGTAAAGTAATAATAATACAAATGTCTACCGTTATTGCATGGTTACTACGCGTCAGACACTGTAAGAGCTTTTATGCCCTGTATCGTTTAACCCTCACAACAGCTCTGTAAGCTGGATGTTGGTACCGCCATTTGGAAATGAGAAGACTTCGGCTCAGAGGGGTGGGGGTGGGGGTCACATCTGGCAGGTAGCAGAGCTGCGACGTGACTCCAGGTCTCTTTGCCTCCAGAGCTATTTCTTTACTATATGGTTATACAATAATGTAATACAATATTAATACATAAGTTTTTTAAAATATTCATTTGCCATTGACTTGGTGTAAATAAAAAAAAAAGTCAGACAAAACAGACATGAATGACTTTGAAAGTGGAAGTTCCTCCTGATGGAACCATCTGGAAAGAACCACAGTTAACATATTTGTGTAAATTCCGCTTCTGTTCTCATTATATATATTTATATAAACGCACGTACATGTGGGCTAAATACTATCTGCCGTGCTCTCCAGCTTGGCTTTTTTTTTTCCATTTAGCAGCATACCATCCCAATACGACTGATCTCACCGCCTGCCTGCCTGCTGCTCCCGGCATGCCATATATATTTAATGACCCCAAATGGTGTGGCCATGAGGCTTGTCTTAGGTGGGATGCTTAGGAGCGGGGCACAGTGCGTCATGTGCGAGTGACTTATGAAGCGAGTGCTCTCAGGAGAAGGGAAGTAGGGGGCGCAGCTGAGGGCGGGGGAATCGCTGAGCCAGGCTGTGGGCTCAGCGCAGTCCAGGTTCAGTCTGACCCTGCCAGGGCCTCTCGAGCACGAATTGCTCCACGGAATTCATCCCACCTGCAGCGGCTTCCCTTCCCCTGGCGGTTCTCTGTAGGAGGTGGCCGTGGAAACCATTAGCCGCTAATAAAGGGCCTCTGGGCAGCACCCACTACAAGGCTGATTTCCAGTTCTCACAATTTTAAACCCCACTGCAATACACATTCTTGTACATATACCTTTGGACATATTTATTCAACTTTTTCCCCAAGAATAAATTCCTCTAAATAAAATTACTTAGTCAAATATGTTTTATCTTATTTTTTTTTAGTATTGCACTCAACTTACCTGCATAGTATCTGAAACTATGATGCTGGGGCCCTTTATTATGTATTTAGGTATAAATAGTCTTTCATATTTTTAAGTAGGCAATACACTTTCTTGTTAAAAACACTAGTAACAAAACAGTGTAAATAATTTCCAGCCCCCCTCCTTCCTATGTCCCATAAATAGTCACTGCTAATATTTGGCAGGTCTCCTTGGAGAGTTTTCAATGCATGCACAAATGTAGACCAATTATTTAATATATAAATGGGATCTTAGAAAACATATTCTTCTGAAAGTTACTTTTCTCCCCAATTAACCTACGGTGGATTTCTTCGTAATCTTGGAATGTACCTCTTTATATATTTGTTGAAAGAATGAAAAATACCCAACCTCGTTTTTTGAACGGCTGTTCAGGATTCCATGAATGGAGTGACTCACCGCACCTGAGCGACCCTCGATGCTGCCTGGAAGCCTCGCCCATCTCCCCAGTCCATTCGCCCTCCCATACTCCTCTCTTAGATGACTTTGGCCACCCCCTCCTCTCTCCTCAAACCTCAATACTCCTTGCACGTCCTCATTCTCAGCTAATGACGTTGCTTATTTCCCTGAGAAAAATGAAGTAACTAGAAGAGAACTGCAAGACCCTCCACCACATCTATCTGCTTCCTTGCACCTGTGCCCGTGTTCGCGGTTTTCCTTCTTGATACGGTGGATGAACGCTCCTCACATCTGTCTGGTGCCAACCCTTTCTGGCTGGGCACTGGTCCACCCTGCCCCCCTCTCGCTCATGCTCAAGGACACTCCTTCAGCAACTCTCCTTGCCGAATGTTCCCATCCACTAACACACAGGCTGTTATTTCTCCCTCTTTCCAAACAAACAAACCAACCAACCCCTCTTAAGTCCATAGCGGCCTCCAGCTACAGTCTTTTAAAGTAGGGGTCCCCAACCTATGGTGAGTTGTACAATTATTTCATTATATACTACAATGTAATAATAATAGAAATAAAATGCACAGTACATGTAATGCATTTGAATCATCCCAAAACCATCCCCGTCCCCAGTCCGTGGAAAAATTGTCTTCCATGAAAATGGTTCTTGGTGCCAAAAAGGTTGGGGACCGCTGCTTTAAAGCACAACTCCTGCAAGCGGTTGTCTATATTTTCCTTCCCACCTGCTCTTTCTCTCTTTTTAACATTTTTTATGGCAATTTCCAAACATACACAAAGCAGAGAATACAAATCCCCACGGCCCCTCCTTTATTCCCAAATTCCAAGGCTAATACCAAAGAGCATGTCATTTCGTCCCCCAAAATCTTCAGAATGCATCAACAATAAATAATAAAAAGGACATTTCCTGACATGCCACAAAGATAGCACACTGAACAAAATTAGCAGTAAATGATTTAATATGATAATTTATTAAATGATTTAATATCATTTAATAAGCAGTCCTGTATACAACTTTCTCCAATTTTCTAGTTTGTTTTATTTATTTATTTTTTAATTTTAATTTTTATATTTTTAATATTTATTTCTTTATTATTTTTTATTTTCCACTCCTTACAATTTCATGGTTAGCATTTTTTTATTTTTTTGTTTTTTTATTTTAATTTTTATATTTTTAATATTTATTTATTTATTTTTCCCTCTAGTTTGTTTTATTTTTTTTTTTTTTGAGACAGAGTCTCACTTTGTTGCCTGGGCTAGAATGCCATGGCGTTAGCCTAGCTCACAGCAACCTCAAACTCCTGGGCTGAAGGGATCCTTCTGCCTCAGCCTCCCAAGTAGCTGGGACTACAGGCATGTGCCACCATGCCCAGCTAATTTTTTCTATATATATTTAGTTGGCCAATTA
>CAUYRT010101345.1:0-10034 GCA_963574885.1 Lepilemur ruficaudatus | reverse complement strand
GTGAAAGCGAATATCCTTGCCTTGTTCCTGATCTTAGAGGAAAAGCTGTCAACTTTTCACCAATGAGTGTGATGTCAGCTGTGAGCTTGTCATATATGACTCTTATTATGTTGAGAAACATTCCTTCTATACCTGACTTGCTGAGAGTTTTTATTGTGAAAGGATGTTAAGTTTTGTCAAGTTCTTTTACTGCATTTATTGAGTTGATCATGTAGTTTTTGTCCTTCATTCTGTTAATATGGTGAATCACAGTTATTTAATTTGCATATGTTGAAACATCCTTACATCCCAGGAATATATCCCTCTTGATTATGGGGAATTATCCTTTAATATGCTGCTGGATATTTGCTATTATTTTGTTGAGGATTTTTTACATCTATGTTCACCAGGGATATTGGCCTGTAATTTTCCTTTCTTGTAGTCCTCGTCTGGCTTTGGTATCAGGGTAATGCTGGACTTGAAAAATGAGTTTGGAAGTATCCCTTCTATTAAATATTTTAAACTATTTTTAAAATGACTGATATTACTTCTTCCTTAAATTTTTAACAGAATTCAGACGTGAGCTGAAAATGCATGTTCTCAAACAACCAACCTAACATTATGCCTCAAAGAACTAGAAAAGGAAGAACAAACTAAGCCCAAAGGTAGAAGAAAAAAAAAATAACAAAAATCAGAGCAGATCAGACTCAATGGTTGTTCTAAATCATATTAGTTATTTAAATTTTAGATATTTGTGAATTTTTCATGATTCTTCCTGTTATTGATTTTAGTTTTATATCATTGTGGTTGAAAAAGATGCTTAACAAAAACATTTGCTAAAACTTGTTTTGTGGCTTACCGTATAATCTATTTTGACGAATGTTCCATGTGCACTTAGAAGAATGTGTATTCTTTGCTATTGGATAGAATGTCAGATATATGTCTACAAGGTTCACTGGGTATAAATTGTAGTTCAAGTACAGAGTTTCCTTATTGATTTTCTGTTAGGATTCTCTATCCATTGCTGGAATTTATGTATCACAGTCTCTCTCTCTTTTCAGTTCTCTTAATATTTTCTTTATATAGTTATATGCTTCATGTAGGGTGCATATATAATTATTATATACCTTTATTATATAATGACCTTCTTTGTCTCTCATAACAGTTTTTTACTTAAAATCTGTTTTGTCTGATATAAATATAGCCACACCTGCTCTCTTTTGGTTTCCATTTGCATGGATTATCTTTTTCCATCGCTTACTTTAACTCCATGTGTGTCTTTAAAGGTAAAGTGAGACTTCTGTAGGCAACATATATTTAGGTCTCTTTTTTTTATTATTCATTCACCTACTCTATACCTTTTGATTGAATAACTTAACCATTTACATTCAAAATAATTATTAATAGGTAAGGGTTTACTGGTGTCATTTTATTAATTATTTTCTACTTGTTTTGTAGTCCTTTTGTTCCTTCCTTCCATTCTTGTCCTCCTTTGTGGTTTGATGGTTTTCTGTAAAGGTATGCTCTGAATCTTTTCTTTTTATATTTTGTGTATCCACTATAGGTTTTTGCTTTGTGGTTACTTTGAGGCTTACATAAAACACCTCATAATTATAACAGGCTACTTTAAACTGATAACAATTTAATTTTTATTGCAAACACAAACTCGCCACTTCTATCCCCACCGTACATTTTATGTTTTTATGTCACAATTTACATCTTCTTAAAAATGTGTATGCTTTAACAAGATATTGTAGCTATAGTTGTTTTCAGCAGTTTTGTCTTTTAACCTCCACACTAGAGATAAGGTCGATTTACACATTGCCATTACAGTATTAGAATACTTTGAATTTGACAATTTACTTACTTTTATTAGCGAGTTTTACACTTTCATGTGTTTTCCTCTTACTAATTAGCATCCATTTCCTTCAGTTCCAAGAACTTCCTTTAGTATTTCTTGTAAGGTAGGTCTAGGGGTAATAAACTCCCTCAGCTTTTGTTTGTTTGAAGAAGTCTTTATTTCCCCTTCATCTTTGAAATAGATGTCTGGTATAGTATTGTTGGTTGGTAGAATTTTTTTATTGGTTTTTTGGCATTTTTTTTCCCCCCCAAGTATTCTGAATATATCATTCCACTTCTTTCTGGCCTGTAAACTTCCAGCTGAAAAATCTGCTAATAGTTTTATGGAAGTTTTTTGGTATATAACAACTTACTATTCTGTTGTTCCTTTCAAAATTCTCTCTCTTTGACAATTTAATTACAGTGTGTCTCTGTGTGGGTCTCTACAGATTCATCCTATTTGATGTCTGTGTGACATGGAAAGCTTTATGTTATTATTTCTTTGAATATACTTTCTGGTCCTTTCTCTCTTCTTCTTTTTCCAAAACCTAATAAGGTATAGCTTCTTCCACTTGATGATATCCTATAATTTTCTTAAGTTATCTCCATTCTTTTTCAATCTTTTTTCTTTTTTTCTCCTCCAACTGGATGCTTTGCAATAATCTGTCTTTGAGTTCACTGATCCTTTCTTTTGCTTGATCTAGTCTACTGTTGCACTTCTCTATTCATTTTTTCAGTTCAGTCATTGTATTTTTCAACTCTATAATTTCTGTTTGGTACTTTTTATAGTTTCTCTTTGTTGAAATTATCAGTTTGTTCATGCTTTGTTACCCTGACCTCAGTAAGAATATGACAATTTTTTTTTTAATTCCCTGTTGGTAAATCACATATATCCATTTCATTATGGCCAGTTTCTAAAGATTTATTGTGTTATTTTATTTGGAACATATTTGTTTCTTCATTTTTCTTGATTCTCTGTGTTGGGTTTTGGGCATTAGATAAGACAACAGCATCTCTGAGTCCTGCCAGACTGGACTCATGTAAGAGAAGGACCTCACCAATATTTCCGCTGTTCTGAGGTGCATCTCAAATCTCTGTGTTTCTCCAAACTGTTTCCTCTGTATAGTAGCTTCCTGGAGATTAGGATGTTCCAAGTCTTCTCAGTACCTTGAAATGGGTATGGTAGGAGTAAAGTATCTCTAGATGCAGCTAGAAAGGTCAAGGTGTTAGATGTGTATTCAAATTCTTTCTATACTCAGGGTAAAGTTGAGAGCAGCAGTTCATCTCTCACTCTCTCTGCACTACACTGGGAGGAGGATCTGTGGCAAATGCCTACACTTTCCTTCATAACTATACCCTATGACACTGGCATGATAACTTCTGGAAGTGGGTCCATTGAATGACCACCTCTTTGTTTTCTGGGTCTAGAGAGACTCAGAGATGCAAAGCTCCATCAATTTCCAAATCTTGGTAGCTAGAGAAGCAATTTCATAGGGTAGGAGCTGTAGAAGGCGTTTGCTCAGTGAATGAATAAACTCTGTCCAGGGAAAATGTACAGACCTGGCTTTATCACTGGAGCAGGCCAGAAGAAAAGGCTCAAGAAGTGGCCAAGTTCTTATTGAGGCTTCCTGTGGTCTATACTTTGTTTTCTCCATTGGTTCCCATATGCAGGCTGCATAGGAGCTCAATCTTTAAGTAGCAGCTGGAAAAGTGTGCAGACAAACCCCTTCTAGGGAGAAACTGGGAAATGTGTATTTTATCCCCTTCTCAACACTGATCCTAAAAGGTGTAGCACCTGGAAATTCTTGCATTCCTGTTTAAAACCACCTCTTTACTCTGTGGCCTAGGGCGAATCACACATACCTAGTCCCTTCCTCTTCCAGGATCAGAAGATTCACAGCTCTTAAGTGGGAACTGTAAAAGTTGGGGTCCTTGATGCATGGACAGACTCCCTCGAGGAGCAATCAGTGGACCTGAATTTATCACAGAGACAAGCTAGGGGAGAAGGCTCTGGATGTGTCCAGCTCCTATTCAAAATCCTGGAGTTATACAGTTTATCAGCACAGTTAACTCTCTAATTCAGGCTAGTTAGAAACTTGACTGTCAGCAGCAGCAATTGTAAGTTATTTTGGCAAACCCCTTCTAGGGAACAACTGAAAGTGTTGCATTATAGCCCCTTTCTTTCTTGATCCTGGGAGATGAAGCCTCTGGAAGTATGTGCACACCTATTTAAAAATGCCACATTGCTCTGTGGCCGAGGGAAACTTACATATGCCTAGTTCCTTTTGTTTCCAGATCTAGGTAAATAAAGAGCCAAACTGTGGGGAACTTTAGAGTTAGGGTGCTACATGCATGGTCCAAACCCTTTTCTCCTCAGAGAGAAACTGGACGTTAGCAGTTCCTTTCTGACTGTATGGTACAGTGTCAGGGTGGGATTTGTGACTGAATGTGTCTTGCCCTTACCAATCTATTCAATACGGATATTTTTCTCAGTTGCCCAGTGCATAGGATTCTCTTAACTTGCTTCTGACTTTATCTCAGAAGGAGCTGACCCGTGTGGAGATGTTTATTTAATGTGTTGGTAGGTAAAAGAAGAGTCAGGAGACTCCTATTCTATGTTGCTGACATCTTTCCCCCTTTGAGGGCTTTTAATGTCTGCAAAAATCCATTAGTATTTTCTTAACCTTTTCCACTAACCAATAGGTATATTTTTGTGTGTTTTCCTTGTTGTGTGCTCACAAGGAGAGAGTGAGTTCTCTGATATTTCCTCTTCTAAGGGCACTATTTCCATCATGAGGGCCTTACCCTCATGGTCTCATCTAACCTTGATTTTCTCCCAGAGGCTCAGTCTCTAAATACCATGACACCGTGTGTTAGGGTTTCAGCATATGAACTGCGGGAAAGGCACAAACATTAAGTCCATAACAATCCCTCTTCCCCTATTTACTATTGCCCTTCTTTGCCAAAATGTCAGAAATCTGATTTATTCTTCCAAATGAACTCTAAATTCACTTTGCAGAGCCTCTCCTACTCCTATTCCCCCCAAATCACTGAAATTTTTATTGCAATTCTGTTGAACATATACATTTATTTGGAGAAAAATGATACACTATTAAACAAAATTTAATCATCAAGCCTTATTTCATTCCCCTATGAGTTTTTGTGCTTTTTTTAAAAAAAGATCATTTGAGGCCTATATATTTCTTGATAATTATTTTAAGGTAGATTAATTTAATAGTAAATTATTGAATGGAATAATTTTCTATTTAATTTTATATCCTACCACACATATAAACATTAACTTCCCTATGCATATTTTATCATTGAGCACTCTGTGGAACTTCATCTCCAATAGATTTTAGTTGATTTAGTATATTATTTGCAAATAGTGATAGTTTTATATTATTCTTTATGACATTTGAAATTATTATACCTATTCATTGTCTTATTGCATTACCAAGAACATCTTGAGTTGTTTTAAATATTGTGGGGTTTGTGATCATGTGTATATTTGTTATTTTATTAAGAATACTTTTTATTAATAATGTGATACTTCATTACAGATTTAGTAATATTGAATAATTTTTGCATTCTTATGATTAATGCATCAATACTCTTTCAATATATACAAATTAAATTTTAATATTTTCCTTAAATATTTATTTCAGCTTTCATATGTGAAATTAATCAGAAATTTTCTTTTCCTCCATTATCTTTCTCATATTTTGGTATAATCATGTTGGATTTATAAAATCAATTAAGAATTGATTAATCTTCACAAAAGACAATCACATACTACGTACTCTGTTACCTCCCTGAAACTACTGGGTATTGGAGCCTCTTTTAATTTTTATCTCTGCCTTTTTCCTGGAGAGCTGGATGAACTCTTAATGTTGATTTCTAATTGACTAATTCTGTAGTATCTAATGTTCCTCCTACCACCTTCATTATTTTTTAACCTCATTACTTTGCAGATCATAATATGCTTTTGAATATCTTATTTTCTTTAAAGAAGGGAATATGGAAAGTTTATCTTCTGAGCCTTAATGTGCAAAATGCTGTATAATTTTAGTCATTATAGTTTTATTTCTTTAGCTATTTGTCCAATTTAGTCTGTAATTAAACATTGTACAAAAGTCTAAAGTTTTATGTATATTTACAGATAAACAGATTGCAGGCTTTAGTTCTGTTGTTGTTGTTATTAGCTCTTTTTTATGGAGGATAGTACTAGATTGCCCAGTCCTGGCACTATTATCAGGAACTGTGTGACAGATTCTGTAGACCTCTAATTGAAGGCAACATGCTCTAAGAAGTTTCACAATGAAAAAGTTAGAATTTTCTGTTGTTTTACATGACAAATTTAAAGATCTACAGGCTTCAGTAGATAAGGGAAGGCATCAGATACAAATGCAATCGTGATATCAAGTTTTATTTCTGTAACAAATTTTTGTTTTCTATACTTGATAATTAGAAATTACAAAGGATGTGCTACAGCCCTATTCTTTTTCTCGTATTATCATTGATTCCTGTTCTGCTTCCATAACTCTCTGGGACCAAAATTGTACAGTAACAAAAAAAAAAAATCAAGAGATGATTTTAAGTAACAGCAGCTGTAATTGTCCCAGTTCTAGATCTCCAAAAGAATGCATTATTTTTGTATCGTCCCCATTGTATACATGCAACTACATCATTTAATATCTCCATCATTTTCAACAGAATTACCTGGACAAGCAATAAGTTAGTAGTAACTAAAAGCTCTCTCAAATGTGTATGCTAAACTTTACCCTTTTATATTAATATATAATTCAAATGCCATCTTATCACCATTTGTACACCATGAATCCCTTCAAAAAGCCTCCAAAGAAATACCCCCAATCTAATCCTAGTTATTATATTCTTCATTTGCATGTATCATTATAATTTCGTTACCTTGGAGAGTAAGCCCCATTAATGGGGCAACCAGGAGTCAGAAATATATTGGAAACCTTTGCTACTTTTGATTAAACTCCAACTATGTCCTTGGCTCACTTCAATTAGTGATCACATGAATTCCTAATTTAGTCTCTCTCCCTTTCTCCACAAGATTTCAATAAATTATACATCTTCCTTTTAATTTAGAAACTTCAGACACTCTCTCTCTCTAGCAACTAAACCTGCTACTTTTCCCTGAGCCAATACAATAGATTGCCCTTTTTTGGTCAATGGTGCCCTCTCAGCAATGTTCTCCTTACAGGCTAATTATAACAGCATTACCTAGTGTTAATATCTAGGCTCAGTATAAGCTAGGAATAAGTTCCACAGTGGACACATACATATTTTATGTCACACATTATCTTTTCTGGCAAGGGAATACTACCTAAATATTTTCCCTAGGTGTTCCACAGCCTGGCATGACCCCTAGATCTTATCCATGTTGGATGTGGTTCTCAAAAACTTCCCATGACCAGTAGAATCAACTTCAACATCAGCCTGGTAACTATCTACATGAATGAAAATTCACGGATCCTACTTCAGAATTACTGAATCAGAAACCCTGGAGGCCCAGCAATCTGTTCTCGAATGTTTACAGCAGCACAATTCACAATTGCAAAGATGTGGAAACAACCCAAGTGCCCATCAATACATGAGTGAATTAATAAAATGTGGTATATGTATACCATGGAATACTACTCAACTAAAAAAAAAAAAATGGTGAACTAGCACCTTTTATTTTATCCTGGGTAGAGATTGAGCCCATCCATTGAAGTGAGGTATCACAGGGATGGAAAAACATTCACCACATGTACTCGCCATCAAATTGGTACTAACTGATCAACACTAAGGTGTTCACATGGTAGTGATATACTCACTGGGTGCCGGTCAGGTGGGGGGTAGGTAAACCCAGAACTAGTGGTAAGGGGAGCACACTGTATGGATTGTATGGGGGAAGGACATGCTTGCAGCCCTGGCTTGGGCGAGGCAAATGCATTACATGTAACCAAAACGTTTGTATCCCCATAATATCCTGAATTAAATTAATTAATTAATTAGAAATATATATATAACAATCCTTTCAGGTGATTTTGGTGAATGCTAAAGTTTACAAACACTGGTCTAAGGTCTCATCTGGGGCTTCTTCCACTTCCTACGTATTTGTTCATTTCACCTATGTTAAATTTGGAGTCAATGAATTGTCTTCTCCAGGCATGATAATGCTATCCTTGCCTAGACTACAGAGCTTACTACTAATGCTTTTATTTCCCAATTTATTATATTCTCTTTAGTATTCAGAGGAGGAGGAATATTGGATACATACATTTAAGATACCTTAAGGTTACCATAAATATAACCTTGATGCTACATTATGTACTTTTGTTACACATATAGTGTTACCATAGAAAAATTCTACTGGTTAGGTCCAAGAAACAAAATTATGGCAGTGAACCCTATAAAAATGTCTCTAGTTAATAGGAAGGTGGATGCAATTCTAGCTAGCCCAAACCTACCACTTCTATTGGTGCCTGTTTGTACAATTTCCCTCCTTAATGAGCCCACAGTACTTAGTGCTATTTTTCCTCATATTTTCTACCAATATCTGTCCTGATAAGAAAACTGTTCCTGTGAATCTATTTCTTATTTTATTAGGGAATGTTTTCTACTTTCTCATGATCCTAAATGGCTAAACAGATACATTGATTTAATTTCAGACTTCTAGACTAAAATAAATCAAATAAAGGGAACATGAAATTCAAAGTCAGAGCAGGATTTGAATCTTGGTGCTGATGATTACCAACAGGATATTGATGAGCGTGCTATCTAATGTCTCTAAAGCCTCTACTTTAATTGCAAAAGTGAATAAACAAAAAAAGTCAATGCAAAATTCTATATTAAGAGTTTGAAATAAATAAGTAAAATATCAACAGTTAGTAGGAATTCAGTACATTTTAATTTCTTTTAAAGTTACTAAATTGTAAAGCCTTAATCTGTTAACACTATTAAATATACTTTGTGTTTAAATGGAGTATTCAACATATTAATCCAAGGAAGTGGGAAAATTATATATCTGGTTTTAATGACAGGACCAGGGGAATAACTATCTATCTCTATGTATTTATATACACACTCACATGTTTCACTACAGGATCATAATTGTCCTAAAAATGTTTGCTTATGGCCCATTAATTTCTATTATTATTTTTGGGAAAAATTGATTTTTGACAAGGGCATAGGAAGACACAGTGGGGAAGGGATGTTCTTTCCAATAAATGGTGCTGTATATTAATATGCAGAAAAATGTGATTGGACCCTTATCTCACACCATATACAAAAATCAACTCATTATAGATTAAAGACTTAAATGTAAGACCGGAAACTGTAAAACTACTAGAAGAAAACATAGTGGAAATGCTCCATGACATTGGGCTGGGCAATGGTTTTTGGATATGACCCAAAAAACACAAACAGCAAAACCAAAAATGGACAAATGAGATTACCTCAAAACAAAAACCTTCTGTACAGCAAAGGAAACAATCTACAGACAACCTATGGGATGGGAAGAAATATTTGCAAACTATAAACCTAATAAGGATTTAATATCCAAAATATATAAGGAACTTCACTCAATAGCATGAACACAAACTGATTAAAAAATGGGCAAAGGACCAGAATAGACATTTCTCAAAAGAAGTCATATGAATAGCCAATAGGTATATGTAAAAATGCTCCACATCACTAATCACCAAGAAAATGAAGATTAAAACTACACTGAAATATCAACCCACACCTGTCAGAACAACTATTATCAAAAAGATGAAGGATAAGTGGAAGATGTGGAGAAAAGGGAACCCTTTCATATTATGGATGAGAATGTAAATTAGTACAGCCATTGTGGAAAACAGTATGGAGGTTACTTAAGAAGTTAAAATAGCAATACCATATGATCCAGTAATCCTACTCCTGGGGGTATACATCCAAAGAATAGACAATCAGTATGTTAAAGAGATATCTGCACTCCCTTATTCATTGCAGCATTATCCACAATAACCAATAGGTGGAAGCAACCCAAATGTCCATCAACAGATGATGGATAAAGAAAATGTGGTATATATACACAAAAGAATACTATTCATAATTTAAAAAGAAGGAAATCTTGTTATGTGAGACAACATAGATGAGCCTGGAGGACATTATGCTAAGTAAAATAATCTGGGAATAGAAAGACAAATACTGTGTGATCT
>CAUYRT010101344.1:0-14432 GCA_963574885.1 Lepilemur ruficaudatus | reverse complement strand
TCTGATCAAGTCTCGTTTATTGAACAATGGGTAACAGTTCTTATAGACAAGAGAAAAGGGGAACACCCAGTTATAATGCAAATTACGTGAAAAAGGGACTGACCAACCAAGAAGCATTTGGGGAGTCACAGTTGGCCAATTAGGTAGTGGCAGGATATGCATATGAGGTATCCCAAAATGAGCAATCAGGGCTTGACAGGGCAGGAAGGAGGGCTCTCCTCCAATTAGGGTGAGGTAGCATTAGAATGCTGCAATTTTCAGATAGATGGAGGGAGGTTTAGTCACTTCGGAGAAACTGAGATTTATCACTTCGGGGCAGCCGAAGCTATTTGTGGGATGAGACTTAGCCATAGCTACGGGGGAAGGGCAAGAAGAAATAATGCTCAGGCAGTCAAGATAAAGGTATGGCCAGGTCTCGTGGTGCGGGCAGGCTATGGCCGGACCTCATGGCTCCGGACAGACTAGTATTAGATTTTATTAAGAAATTATTGTTGTGGCTCACGCCTGTAATCCTAGCACTCTGGGAGGCCGAGGCGGGCGGATCGCTCAAGGTCAGGAGTTAGAAACCTGCCTGAGCAAGAGCGAGACCCCGTCTCTACTAAAAATAGAAAGAAATTAGCTGGACAACTAAAAATATATAGAAAAAATTAGGTGGGCATGGTGGCACATGCCTGTAGTCCCAGCTACTCGGGAGGCTGAGGCAGGAGGATCACTTGAGCCCAGGAGTTTGAGGTTGCTGTGAGCTAGGCTGATGCCACTGCACTCTAGCCCGGGCAAAAGAGTGAGAATCTGTATCAAAAAAAAAAAAAAAAGAAAGAAAGAAATTATTGTTAATTTTGTTGGAGTTAATGGCAATTTTGTGATTATGCTAAAAACAGGTTTGTATCTATTAAAAGGATCAGGTTTTTACAGGTGAAATGATATTATGCCTGGGATGTTCTTTATTTTATTTTATTTTTTTTGAGACAGAGTCTCACTCTGCTGCCCGGGCTAGAGTGCCGTGGTGTCAGCCTAGCTCACAGCAACCTCAAAGTCCTGGGCTCAAGCAATCCTCCTGCCTCGGCCTCCGGAGTATCTGAGACTACAGGCATGCGCCACCATGCCTGGCTGATTTTTTCTATATATATTTTTAGTTGTCCAGCTAATTTCTTTCTATTTTTAGTAGAGATGGGGTCTTGCTCTTGCTCAGGCTGGTTTTGAACTCCTGACCTTGAGCGATTCTCCTGCCTCGGCCTCCCAGAGGGCTAGGATTAAAGGCGTGAGCCACCTCGCCCGGCCCTGGGATTTTCTTTAAAAGGCATTAGCCCAAACCACAGTGAGCGGGCGGGTCAGACGGGAACGACAGAGCCCTCCACTGTGACAACTGTGGGACAGGCGGTGGCCCCTGCGGCTCCTCTTGCCACTCTCCCTGCTTCTGTGAACCTAAAATTTTTTATAATTAAGGCTTTTTGAAAAGAAAGTCAAAACAAATAAATAGACGCATGTTCTTGTACTAGAGACTCAACGCTGTCAAGATGCCAGTTTTCCTCGACGTCAGCATTGCACGATTCAGCCACGTAACAAAAACCCCTGTGCCCCCCAATATCACGAAATGAAAATCATTTTTAAAATGTCAATGTTTCCCAAATCTCTATAGAGTCATTAAACTAAAACCCCTACCACAATCCCAACGAGAGAGAGAGAGAGCATACGTGTGTACACACAAGAGAAAGAGAATGAGAAACTTGTCTGGTGAATTTTAACACGTATGTGGAAGCATAAAAAGACAAGACTAGTCTTAGAGGGGAAGGGGCATCCCACTAGATTTTACGACTTAATCTAAAGCTATAAAATTAAACAGTACGCCATTACGGCAGGGACAGTCAGACCGATGGAGCAGGTTAGAGAGGTCAGAAATGGGCCCCGAGTGTAAAAAGCAGACTGCCAGCCTCGGGCAAGGACCGGCCTCTCCATCAGCATGCTGAGAAACCGGGCGTCCACGCAAAAATCACGTGTGAAAAGCAGAGCCCTGCTCCAGTGGTGGCGACGGAGCTTCACGACCTCAGGGTTTCTTAAACAAGACACTAAAAACAGCCGCAAGAGATAAAACCGGTAGAGTCACCTACATTTAAGTTGAAAACTTTTGTTCAGGTAACAGTTCTGAGGAGAGTTAAAGAAAAGCTACAAAGTAGAAAAAGACAATCACAACGTACAAGGCAAACGATTTACCATCAAGGCCGTGTGAGGCACATCGTATAAAGACCACAGACAGCGGATCAGTGAGGTGGGCAAAGACTTCAGCAGGCACCTCACGGTAAGGGACGCGCCACATAGCCTGACATCGTCACAGGTTCAGGGAATTGGGACATGGATGTCTTTGGGGGGCATTATTCCGCCCACCGCACCCTCTGACTCAGCCACTGCTCTCCTAGGAGCTGTCCCTGCAGAAGCCCTGACACGCTGTACTAGTTTCCTGGGGTTGTTAGGAAAAGCAACCATGACCAGGGTGGCTTAAACAACAGAAACCTGTTCTCTCACGGTTCTGGAGGCCAGGGTCTGAAATTACGGTGCCGGCAGGACCACACTTCCTGCGAAGGCCCTGGGAACATCTGTTCCAGCCTCTCCCCCAGCTCTTGGTAGTTCTCTGGCTGTGGCAGCAAAACTCCAATCTTTGCATGACCTTTCTGCGTGTAGGTCTGTGTCCAGATTTCCCCTTGATATAAAGATACCAGTCGTACTGGACAGGGGCCCTTCCTGTTCCAGGAAGACCTCATCAGAAGTACCTTATTTCCAAATCAGGTCGTAGTCTCAGATGCTGAGGGTTAGAACGTCAACGTACGAATTTTTGGGGAGCCCTGACAAGCCTGTACAGAGTGGCAGCGTTCATACAGCCGTACCTGGGGAACAGCCCCGGTGGCTGTCAGCCACAGAACAACGTGAGTCACAGGACGGAACGCTACGTGGTAACCGAGACGCGTGAACTACGGCCACGTGCGTGGCGTGGCTGAGTCTCTTCACCAGCTGTGCAGAGAAGCAGGCACGAAGGCACTCGCTCTTCCTCCTCCCCTCTCCTTCACTTTCAAAGCAGGCCCCCAGGCTGGGGCAGGTGAAGCAGTTGTGCAGGGGTGCACTGGGGTGTCAGAGCAGTTGTGCAGCTCTGCACTGGGGTGTCAGAGCTCAGGGTGAGGAGGATGCCTGGGGGGGGGTGTTGGGGCCAGAGCTGGATGTCAGAGCTGGAGAGGGAAGAGGGCAGCCCCGTGTGGGTGCCAGAGCTCCGGCAGGGGGAGGCAGGTGTCCACTGTGAGAGCCGCCTAGCCCAAGCCTGGGAGGGACATCATATTTACGCAGCTTCACAGGCCCTCCCAGATGCTTGCAGACACCATCCTAAGCCAGCGATCAAAGTGGACAGCATCAGTGACGTGAAGACCTGACCACCGCCAGCGCCCGGCAGGATGGAAAGAGCAGACCACGGCGTCGCTTCTGCGACTTCCCTGCCCCGGATGCACGATGGGAACCTAATCACGAGGAAACTTCAGACAAAACCAAAAGCGGGGCCTTTCTACAACGTAACTGGCCTAGAACCTTCACAGGCTCAGGGCCGTGGAAGCCAAGGCAAGGATGAGGAGTGTCCTGGACTAAAGGAGACCAAAGAGACACGGTGACGACTCAGTGCAAACGTGATTCCAGACTGGACCCTTTCGCTTTGGGGACCTCGTGGGATCAACTCCCAAAGCACACCTGACAGGGCTGAGGCTCAGACACAGTGACGCATCCCTGTTACTCTCCCGACTTTGGTGGTCACGTTGTGGCCGACGGCAGATTGTCCTTCTCTGCAGAAAACACACTGTTACAGGTCTGGGGGCGACAGAGTGTCACGTAGACAACTCACTCTGAAACGCATCTGCAAAAGCTTTTTGGGTGCTGAACTTGCAACTTTTATGTAAGTTTGAGATTGTTTCAAAATACTTAAAAAACAATATAGACAGTGTTATTCCGTTTATATGAAGTTTAAAAATAGGTGACACTTAACTAAATTGTTTAGGGGTTCACTCACAGGTAGTAAAACCAAAGCCCGTGGTCAAGAAAGGGGGGTGCTTGAGTGCGAAGGGGGTGACCCCTGGGGGCGCTGAGGTTCTTTCTTGACTTGGGAAGTGGCCCCTGCTGTCTGCTTTGCGTCCAGTCCTGACGCCGCACCCAGGCTCACGCACTGCGCCTGCGGAGACGGGTGCAAGCGCGCTCGCTCGTTACCTGGCTGCGCACCTGGCTGCGCACCCGGCTCGCAGCCGACGTTTAAGACACGTTTCGCTGAACAAACGACTCTCTGCAGGTAAAAGGGGTAAAGAGCAAAGCCGCACCGTCCGCTCCAACCCCCAGGCTGTGCGTCCCGAGGCCAGCGGCAGTCGGTTGCGGCTCGGGCTCTCCGCCTCCGCAGACGCGTCCCGCGGCCGGTCCCGGAGAGGAGCCGCGAGGACCGCGTCACCGGAGCTGCCTCGCGGGACTCCGGGCGCGGGCGCCTGCCTGGGCCGGCTCTGCCCCGGCCGCCGGACACTCCCGCAAACGACCAGCCGCACAGCCCCCTCGGCAACGGCGTGGCTGGTGCGGGCGTCTCCATGGCAACGCGAGGCTGCGTCGCGGCGGGAGCTCCGCCCCTGCCCGCGCTCGCGATGTTTCGGCTAGGTGGCATCACCTCCCGCGCAGGCGCAGTGTGTGAGCGCGGCCTCCCGCGCAGGCGCAGTGTGAGAGCGCGGCCCTCCCGCGCAGGCGCAGTGTGAGAGCGCGGCCCTCCCGGTCGGGGCGAGCGGTCGCGACCCCGGGCGCGGGGGGACCAGGGGCGTTTAAGTTTGGGTTAATCGCCGACTTAAAAAACGAGGAGCGCCCACGTAAAAGTGGGGGTTTCCCACTTCTCTTTCGGAAGTGGAAGGTCGGGCCGGGCGCCGCGCCCTGTGCGCGGGGAGGCCGGGGCGAGACCCCGTCTGAAAAAAAAGCGCTTTTTCCCCGGCACATCCGAGGGCGAACCATTCAGCCGACCCCAGATCGCACCTGCGGGAACACCTGTGCGGAGGCCGGCGGCGCCACCCGCCCCCGCCGTGCGTTCCCTTCCTCCGCGCCGCGCAGTCGCGGGCTCCCGGCCTTGCTTCTCCGGACCTCCCCGTGCCAATGGTTCTCCTTCGGCCGGAGGGAAGGACGGGGGGAGACTGAACGCGGCCCGCGCGCACCGTGGGCAGCGGCCGAGGAAGCTGTGGCCCAGCTCCGGGCGGGGGGACAAGGACGCTCTGTGTTCTGCCGAGAGCCACCTCCGGGACACGCCGCGAAGTAGAAAGAGCAGGATGCACAGCAGACCAGTATTTTGTCTGAGAAGGGGCAGAGGCAGTGAGAATTTACGTACCTAGTTTCTTGCATTAAAAAGTGACAAAGATGGTTACCACCCGGGGGCAGGAGGGAACAGGAATAGAAACTGGATTTCTCTAAATGTGCTTATATTTGGCTATGGAACTGTAATTATAAAACCAAAAATAAAATAGGAAAAAAAATCCGAAAGTTGGAAACGGAATGAAACAAATGAACCTAACAGCATACCAGGGCTTAACCATACAGAAAAGAATTTCAACTGGCTTGAAATTCTTGAAATGATTCATTTTAGAAATGATTTCATTTGTTTATCGAGACAGGCTCGTGCTCTGTCACCCAGGCTGGAGTGCAGTGGCGTCGTCATAGTTCACTGTTATCTCAAATTCCTGGGCTCAAGTGATCCTCCTGCTTCAGTCTCCTGAGTAGCTGGGACTACAGACAAGTGCCACCACCCCCAGCTGGTTTTTTAATTTTTTGTAGAGATGAGGTCTGGCTATGTTGCCCAGGCTGGTCTTGAACTCCTAGCCTCAAGCAATCCTCCTGCCTTGGCCTCCCAAACTGCTGGGATTACAGGTGTGAGCCACCGTGCCTGGCCTCAAGTGACTTTAAAACCCAACAATTTGTCCGTACCGTACCTAGTAGACTACATCCTAAGGTCAAAAAGAACTGTGAAGAAATCTTAAGTTGTTGGCAGTAATCAAAGTAATACTAATATTGCTATTCTAAAAGTATTATATGAAGTGGGATAAAGCAATAGATAGTAGAGTAATATTAGGAACTAATATTTTCAGCTTGAGACAAGAGATACAAATGTTAAAAAAGTAAAAACCCTGTAATCCGGGGTTTGAATAGGAAGTAAGTATGAATGACAATAATTTTTCTTTTAAAATATATTTCTTAGTTATGTACACTGAAAAAGGTCTGGAACTGTTAATTACCACTGGACACATGTGGCTACTTAAATTAATTAAAATTAAGTACTTGGAACAAATATTTGTACATTAATGTTCATGGCAGTATTATTCATGAGAGCCAAAAGGTAGAAATAACCCAAATATCCATCGACAGATAAATGGGTAAACAAAATGTGAGATATACTGTTAATCTTAGCCTAAAGCTGCCTCCTTACATATTTTAAGTTTGCCCTGAAAGTTTCTCCCTACATAGTGAGCTGTAACGCAGCAGGGCTGTGTAAACCAATTGTAACCTGCTCTTATACCAGTCAATCAAGGGCAGCTGCTACCTGTTAGATTGTGTTCACACGAGGCAGATGCCAGGCTGTGACCAACAGAGCTGCTTGTGTACCTCACTTGTGTTTCCTGTACCTCCCTCTCCTTTCTCTGTAAATAAATGTTTTCTGACCACGTGGCATCAGTCAGGTACTGTGACCTGTCCTGGCTCAGAGGGCTGCCTGATTCTCAAGATTCTCTACCCATTCTTTGCTCAACTGAACTCAGTTAAATTTAATTCGTCTAAAATTTTCCTCTTGACAATATGTACAATGTAACATTATTCAGTATTAAAAAGGAATAAAATTCTGACACCTGCTACAACGTGAATGAACCTTGAAGACACTGTGTGCAATGAAATAAGCCAGACACAAAAGAGCAAATATTGTTTGATTTCACTTGTAGGAGTTACACAGACTCATCATATTTATAGACAGAAAGTGGAATGGTGGTTGCCAGGGGCTGAGGGGAGGCAGGAAGAGGGAATTGTTACATAATGGGCATTGAGTTTCAGTTTGGAATGATGAAAGTTTCTGGGGATGGATGGTGGGGATGATCGCACAGTGCCAATGCACTTAATGCCACAGAATTGTACACTTAAAAATGGTTACAGTGGAGCCAGGCACAGTGACTCATGCCTGTAATGCCAGCACATTGGGAGGCCGAGGTGGGAGGATCACTTGAGGCCAGGAGTTTGAGACCAGCTTGAGCAGCATAGCAAGAGCCCATCTCAACAACAAATGGAAAACAAACTTAGCTGGGTACGGTGGTGCACACCTGTAATCCCAGCTACTCAGGAGGCTAGGACAGGAGAATCACTTGAGCCCAGGAGTTAGAGGCTGCAGTGAGCTGTGGTCCTGCCAGTGCACTCCAGTCCAGGTGACAAAGCAAGACCCGGTGTGTTTAAAATAAAAAGTAAAATGAGAAATTTTGTGTATGTACATTTCACTACAATAAAATATTTTAATTAAATAAAATTTAAAATGCTATTCCCAAGTCACAGTAGCCACACTTCAAGTGTTTAGTAACCTTGTGTGGCTAGTGACTCCCGTAGTGGACAGCATAGATATTTAAAAATCACCTGTCACTCTCTTGCACTGAGCTGGTCTGGAAACAATCACCAGTCTGGCAATGAGCACTCTTAGTGCCCTACAGGCCCTTTCTCACTAAAAGAAGCCGTGGCTTCCTGGGACAATGACCAATTTTAGACATGAGGAAGGAAACATACAAGATGATCCCGGAACATCTTATCGACAGTGTCTTAGTCTGTTTGTGTTGCTAAGGGAATGCCTGAGGCTGGGTAATTTATAAAGAGAAGAGGTTTATTTGGCTTACGGTTCTGCAGGCTGCACAAGAAGTACAGCGTCTGGCCGAGCTCGGTGGCTCACGCCTGTAATCCTAGCACTCTGGGAGGCCAAGGCAGGAGGATCATTCAAGGTCAGGAGTTCGAAACCAGCCTGAGCAAGAGCGAGATCCCGTCTCTACTAAAAATAGGAAGAAATTAATTGGCCAACTAAAATATATAGAAAAAATTAGCTGGGCACGGTGGTACATGCCTGTAGTCCCAGCTACTCGGGAGGCTGAGGCAGGAGGATCGCTTGAGCCCAGGAGTCTGAGGTTGCTGTGAGCTAGGTTGACGCCACGGCACTCTAGCCTGGGCAACAGAGTGAGACTCTGTCTCAAAAACAAAACAAAAAAAAAGAAGTATAGCACCTGCATCTGCCTCTGGGGAAGGTCTTCGGCTGCTGCCACTCAGGGTGGACGGTGGAGGGAGCTGCGTGTGCAGGTGTGAAGACATCACATGGAGACAGAGGAAGGGAGACAGCACTGGGAGGTGCCAGGCTCTTTCTAAGGACCAGCCCTCTCGAGAACTAATAGAGGACTATATACATGGCTGAGTTACTCTTCTGAAAACTGTCACGGCAGCAGCGCTGCGATCCCCTCAAGAAAGGGTTTGCATTGGGCTGAGAGGAGGGTCTGTGCCAGCACTTGAGCTCTGTGTCTGGGTGGCCCTGGCCGGTGACCCAGCTTGGCAGGGCACTAGCCCAGCCGTATCCGCCATCATGGGACTCCTCTAAGGGACGCTGTCAGCTCCAGAGCCCTTCCGCTCCCCTTCCTTGGGTTGGCCGAAGTGCCGGAGATTCGCATGGCAGCTCGGTTCTCCCTGCCCCGTTCTTCCCCTCGCTTTCCCTTCGCAGATGTCAGGCGGTCCTGTGGCCTGAAGGCTTTCCTGCCCCGTTCCCGATCTTCACAGGCACGAGCCCCAACTCCCGCTTCCATCTCATGGTCTGCTGACTGCGGGACACAGACCGACACAGCTGGGACCAGGGCCGGTCTGGGGAAGCAGATGGTAAGACAGGATTTGGAACGGGATCAGTCCCGCCAGCTGGCAACGAGGAGCTTATCCGGGCACCGTGCGGATGCCCTGCGCAAGGCGGTAGGTGGCCCACTGGCAAAACTTTCACCTGCAACAAATTGGGAGAACAGCGGCCAGCACAGCAATCAGGCTCTGGGGGAAGACACGTGTCTGGGAGAGTGTGGGAGATGCGTGGAGAGCAGCGGGTTGGTCTGGCTGTCGGTACGTTGCATAACACCCCACAGAGGGATCCTGAAAAGTTCGAGACAGTCAGACAGTGGAAACTAAGCGTGAAAGCCAGAGCTGCTTTGGTGGTTTATAAAGAGGCCCTTGTCTTCTGCAGTGGGAGAAAAGGAAAAGCTGGAAACCAAACCGAGGACTGAATAGTTAGAGAGGTTGAGCTTCAAAGATGACTGAGTCTCAGTCAAGGGGATCTGCTATGCCAGGGTCAGGGTCCTGTTAAGATAAACTGGCTCCTTGACACCTGGGATGGGCTTATCTGGGTGGGTGGCCCTGGGTGTTGTGGCTGCCTGGACTGTTCTGAAACCTCAGAGCCTGCAAAGGTGGCTCCACTCTCCCCCTGGTGAGCGAGCACTTCCCTCGTGTGGGGAGATGCTGCAGCAACAGGGTCCCTTCAGGACCTGCCCCAGCCCTAACCCTCTCTCGGCTGCCAGGCTGGTACCTGGGGGTAAGGCACGGCATAGCCTGGTGTTACATAAAATTCACAGGAGGCCATTGTTTGGGGATCAGCCCCTATACTGGGCCCCGACAGACCACATCAGAATGGAGTCACTCATGCTAAGGTTCCATGTCACCAACCCAGAACTATGTTGTTTTTCTGACCTTCCGAGAAATCGGGAGGGACAGACGGTAGAGCGCCAGCGTGGTGAGGAAGTCCCTCTGCTTTAATCCTCACAAGCAAGGTGACCGGAGCTTGCTGACGTGAACCCGTCCACGTTTCCTGTTGTGCCGTCTCCTTGCTCCTGCTCAGGCTGCCTTGCAAAAACAGACAGTTCTGCCTTTTCTGAGTCTCTGCAGGAGATGCTGCCTGACTCACAAATTGCTGATAAAAGCCAATTAGATCCTTGCATTTGTTGAAATGTTGTTTTTTGCCACCTAGTCAAGTACAAGCTGGGTGTGTGCACCACAGGAGCTGCAGGGACCAGCCCGTGTCCAGCCACGGGGTTTGATGTGGGGGCCAAATACCAGACCTGGAAGGCGAGAGTCTGTCCACTCGGGGCGTTCTCTTGAGATAAGCAGTCTGATACTTTTGCCGAGCCTCAGTGGAGGATAAAAACCCACTGCCAAAGTGGCTGGAAATCTTTCAAACCTGATGAAAACTGTAAACCCACACATCCAAGAAACTCAACAAACTCGAAGCAGAATAAATATAAGAAAATTGGCCGGGCGCGGCAGCTCACGCCTGTAATCCCAGCACTTTGCGAGGCCGAGACGGGAGGATCGCTTGAGCCGAGGAGTTTGAGACCAGCCTGAGCAAGAGCGAGACCCCGTCTCTACTAAAAATAGAAAGAAATTAATTGGACAACTAAAAATATATAGAAAAAATTAGCCGGGCATGGTGGCACATGCCTGTGGTCCCAGCCACTTGGGAGGCTGAGGCAGGAGGATCGCTTGAGCCTATGAGTCTGAGGTTGCTGTGAGCTAGGCTGACGCCACAGCACTCTAGCCCGGGCAACAGAGAATCTATCACAAGAAAAAAAAAAAAAGAAAAAAAGAAAATGAACAGGCAGACCCCACATTGGGGAAAGACATTAACAAAACGTATGTCTAACAAAAGACTTACATCTAAATATGTAAAAACTGTTAATAGAAAGAGCAATCACCTTGTGTTTTTTTTAAGTTTTTAAAAAAATTAGCAAAAGATTTGAACAGATATGTCACCAAAAGAAGATATACAAGTACATAAGCACATAAACGATGCCTGGTGTTATTAGCCATTAAGAAAATGCATATTAAATCCACAGGGAGATGCGTCTACACAGCCACAACGGACGACTTACAACATCCCGCGCTGACACGGCGGAGCAGCTTAACCCTCGTGCGTTGCCCGTGGGAATGCGAAAGCACGCATGGGAATTCCGAAAGCAGATGGGGGCTGCTCATGAAGTTAAACATACATCCCCTTAAATCCGGTAATCTGGATATTTACTCAAAAGAAATGAAAACACATGTCCACACAGAGACTGGCACTCGAATGTTTGAAGCAGCTTTTCTCATAACAGCCGCACGCTGGATAGAACCCAAATGCCCATCAGCAGATGGGCAGTTCAGCAGACTGAGGTATATCCATGCGATGGACTACTACTTGGCAATACAAAATAAACTGCTGACCCACGCAGCAGTGTAGACGAGTCTCAAAAGCATGCCGAGTGAAAGAAGCCAGACAAGGACTCCCACGTTAGCAGCCCTGCCGCACAGCAGGTTACCCCAGACGTAGTGGCTTGAAACAACATTTTCTATCTCAGTTTCTGTAGGTCAGGGTCCCCCGGTGCAGCATCTCTTACAAAGCTGCAACCAGATGTCGGCCAGGGCCACCGTCGACTCGAGGTTGGGCTGGGTCTTTGCCCCCCGAGCCTCCCGCCGCAGCCAGGCAGCTGCTCCATCGAAGCGAGCAGGTGCGAGCCTGAGTCACACACGGTCTTGGATAAACCGGCCTCGGGGTGGCTCAACACTCTGGACACATCATTACGAGTCGCTGGGTCCAGACCATGTGCAAGGAGGTGGGGGGACCACACAACAGCAGGGACAGGGTCCCTGGAGCCACGTGAGAAGGTGCCAACACCAGCTTCAGACACTTCAGAAAAGGCAAAACTGCAGGGGCAGAAAGCAGATGCCGGTTGTCACCGGGGACCAGGGCTCAGGAAAGAAATGGGCTGCAACGGGCAGGAGGGAGCTTGCGAAGGTGGTGCGAAGGAGCAATGTCAGGGTGGTGGGGGCTACACAGCCCTGCACGTGTCTCAAAACTCAGATCGCAGACTTAAAAGTTGATGCATTTGGCCAGGCGTGGTGACTCACGCCTGTAATCCCAGCACCCTGGGAGGCCGAGGCGGGAGGATCACTTGAGCCCAGAAGTTCAAGACCAGCCTGAGCGACAGCAAGTTGCCTGTCTCCACAAGAAATAGAAAAATTAGCTGGGCGTGGCGGTGCCTGAAGTCCCAGCTACTTAGGAGGCTGGGACAGAAGGATCGCTTGAGCCCAGTGATGACGTGAGCAGTGAGCTGTGATGATACCACTGCACTCCAGCCCGAGTGACAGAGTGAGACTCTTGTCTTAAAAAAGAAAAAAAAAAAAGTTGGTGAATTTTATTTTACAAAATAAAGCTGTTTAAAAATAAAATAACACCTAGACTCCAGGCCACAACCACATGGACTTTGCCTGACGGGCCCCCTGCCTTGCTCCCCTCACGTCACTCCTACACTGCCTGGCTTTGTGTCCCTGTGAACCTGCCCCCAGGTTCCTGCCTCAGGGCCTTTGCACTTCCATCCCCTTCCTGGAATGCTTGCCTGGGGCTGCTCCCAAGGAGCAGGGAATCACCCAAGTCTCAGCTCAGAGGTCTGGAGTGCCCCCAACACAGTGATGTTATGTCATTTATCTTGCTTAATTCCCTTCACAGCACATATCACTCTGAAAGTCTCTCTCTCTCTCTCTCATTCAGTCACCCATTGTCCATCTTCTCCCTTCCAGAAGGTGAGCTCCATGGGGACAGGGACAGTGATTCAGCCCCAGGGTCTAGACGGATACCTGACAAAATGTGGGACCAATATTTCCGTAAAACCTGTTCAGTGAGTACGGGTCTCGCCTGGGCTGTTCTCGAGGATGCTTGATGAATGTGTTCTGATATCATCGCAGCAAACCTGTCTTTATTTCTCCGTCATCCTGCCTGGAGGAGAAGGAGCCAGCGCCGGAGGGAAGGGCCAGGGAGCCGTGGCTGGCTCCTCGGGGAGGACCGGCACCTGCGCGGCCGTCGGTGGCGGGATCTCCTGCTCCGCGCAGCCCGTTTTGGCGTTTTCATGCTGTCAGCTCGGTCGTGCTTGTATCTGAAGTAGAATGTCTTTGTCACTTGATCGACAACCCTTTTGTTAGAAATGTTAATTTGTGTTTAACGTTTTCTGTCGTAAGAAAGAATTCAAATCGCCACGGCAAAAGACATAAAAAACAAGAATGGAATCCCAGCTTCTCTTCGTTAAAAATGAGTGATTGTCCTTGGACATCGATTTAACTCAAGTGTAGGGAAAACGTTCAAAGTGGCCAAGTTTGATTGTTTATTGGATCTCAGGGCCTTGATTACCGAAGACAGCAGCAAAACTAAGCCCGGTTTCTGAGCGGGCTGCACCCTTTGTTTCAGGAGACGGCGGGTCTCAGGCTGCTACAAGTATTTTGCATTTGGTCCTTTCTGCCAAATTTCCTTTGCTTGTCTAAATGAATGCATTCCATCTGAAAATCGAGGGATTAATAATTACGCTCTAAGCTCAGTAAAATCCTTCTGTGTCACTGCCATTTTCTCTGTTTGGTGCATTTTCCCAGGAAAATAACAAGGCAACCTCACAAATACATCAGGAAGGGATTTTAAATTTAGCTGGTGCAGCTTCCTCTCCCCGATGCCTGTGACTCACCTCCACCCCCCAGGGCCCGTCCTGCTGCTGCTGCGGACCTCGCGCTGGGCTCCGGCCAGCTCTCCCCAGGCCCTGGACTTGGTGCCCTCCCTTACCACGAGCTTCCAGCAAAGCAGTTACCCCAAAGAATAAGGCTGCAGATGGGTTATCAGAACATGCAGGTAGACCGGAAGACCCCACTTCTGTAACGGTCTGGGTGCCCCTCAGGACATTGCTGTCCAGGGGAGAACTGACTTGGCAACTCCCAGAGGCTGAGGAAGGAGGCAGGAATTTCATACCTCCCAGAGCCAAACGTGTGTCCTGCCCAGTGCCATATGGAGGGGAGTGACGCCTCTCCGCACCGATGGAAGAGAGACAGCTGCCACAGTCTCGAGCTCTAACCAAAGGGCTCTGAGCGGGTCCTAGCTGATGGAGAAGCAGTTTTATGTGTCAAATAAGCAGCGAGAGAGGCCACAGAAGACGCATTTGCCAGTGAGGCAGGTTCAAAAAAGTAAATAAAGAAAACAGATTTTTAAAAAGAATCCACTAGCTGTGTACGATCAAATGCTTTAGGTTTACAGTTATCGATTCGGAATGTCTCACCAAAGTCACGCCTGGGGAGTGGGGAGGCAGCCCAAGCACCTGCCAGTTACACAGTTATTTATTTATTTATTTTTTGAGACAGAGCCTCACTCTGTTGCCCGGGCTGTAGAGTGCCGTGGCGTCAGCCTAGCTCACAGCAACCTCACACTCCTGGGCTCAAGTGATCCTCCTGCCTCAGCCTCCCAAGTAGCTGGGACTACAGGCATGCGCCACCATGCCCCGCTAATTTTTCCTGTATGTTTCTAGTTGGCCAATTAATTTCTTTCTATTTTTAGTAGAGACGGGGTCTTGCTCTTGCTCAGG
>CAUYRT010101343.1:0-27991 GCA_963574885.1 Lepilemur ruficaudatus | reverse complement strand
CACAGCAACCTCAAACTCCTGGGCTCAAGCAATCCTTCTGCCTCAGCCTCCCAAGTAGCTGGGACTACAGGCATGCGCCACCATGCCCGGCTAATTTTTTCTATATATTTTTAGTTGTCCAATTAATTTCTTTCTATTTTTTAGTAGAGACAGGGTCTCGCTCTTGCTCAGGCTGGTTTCAAACTCCTGACCTTGTGCAATCCACCCGCCCCGGCCTCCCAGAGGGCTAGGATTACAGGCGTGAGCCATCGCACCCAGCCTATTTTCAGAATTTTTTAAAGCAAAAGTTTAACTTCTACAAAATGAAACATTTTATTATAGACATATCATGAATTGTTCTGTTAGTTCTATAATTTCTTGATGAACTGTTCTTAAATAGCAACAGTTCATTAAGCCGTTACAGTCTCTAAACACCTGGACTGTTTTTCAGAAAAGTCAAAATGTGATTCTATCTTTTAAGACTTAAGGTGTTATAATTATTCAAGTTTTTTGTTTATGTTTAATATTTTGAAAGGAAATTTATGTCTAGCTTGGAAATGGCCAAACAGCTTAGGAGATCCTGCACCTATTAAGTTTAAGCCTCTAACAGAGATAAAATGTGCGCTGAGAGCAGCCCTTGACTTCTCACGTATGTAAATGTAACCAGGATTACTGTGTTTTAGGATGTTCTTTGCCAAAGTTTGAGGGGTTGATGGAGCTAGACACACTAAGTACACCCAGATGTTTTTCAGCTTTGTCACAATTGTAGACTTTTATATACCTAATTTTAAACTGATCTATTAAGGGATTTTTAAATTAATTATGTAGCCATTTAGTCTTACATTTTAGTCCCCAATACTTAATTCTTTAATTAGAAGGAGCAATATAATTACAGAGTTGACCTTATTGTGAAAAATAAAATAGAAAGTTTTCCCCAGATAAGTATTTAGAAAGAGAAGTTACAGGTATTTCTTATCATTTCTGTTTCTAGTATCAAAGAAATTAGCTATTCCAGGGGAAAGGACTTTTCCTTTTTTTTTTTTTCAAGTTCTCAGCACAAGTAGGGATGCAGGGATTTACAGCCTTGAAAATAGTAAACTTTCTCACTGTGTCTGTCCCTCCTAGTACAGTCATGGAGATTCTATCCACCATCCCCTTGCATTCCTTACGCTTGTAATCTGTGTCTCATTCAGGTAATAAAAATCGTAACTTTTTTACTCTGGTACATCTTTTTTAGAGATGGGGTCTTGCTGCATTGCCCAGACTGGCCTCAAACTCCTGGGCTTAAGCCATCTTCCCACCTCAGCCTCCTGAGTAGCTGGGGTCACAGGCGTGCGCCACCATGCCCAGCTGTCTAGTGTATCTTTTTAAAAGATCTTTGAAATCTTTAAATTTTTTTTAAGACTCCACTGTGGGCTTAAATGAATGGGTAACTGTTTAGTGAAGTAGGCAAATTTCACTCAGTGAAGGGTGATGCTAATAACAATGAATAGTAAAAAGTGTAAAATCTGTACTAGTAACAAACTTAAAACTTGTAGGACTGAAGGACGGCAATATACACACAAACGGAAACAGCATACCAGTGGGCCCCTTGAGGATGGGAGTTAAAGATGGAGCCACATCTAGTTGTTTTTTTTTTTTTTTGTAACCCCTTCCCACCTGACCTAAATTTAGCTTTTGAAAGTTCAAACTCTGTATCTAAAGATAGAATCTTTCTAATATTCAGAAAATATTTAAACATAAAAATCTTTTTATTTGTTTAGAAAACAGAGACTCTTCGTTTACAGTATCGCTACTTAGACTTGCGTAGTTTCCAAATGCAGTATAACCTGCGACTGAGGTCCCAGATGGTCATGAAAATGCGGGAATATCTCTGTAACCTGCATGGTAAGGGAAATGATGCCTGAGTATTCTTTGGGACTTGTTAGCATCTCTTCTGTTTTATTCAACAGTTTTATTGTATCCTCCCCTTAGCCTCACTGGGTCAGATTTTACCAGAAGTCTGGAATTCACTCAATGTGTAGCTTTTGCCCTATAGCATAATTTGTTAACTAGTTTCCTATTGGATCACAAACACATTGTTTTAAAGATGATAATGGCAATAACATTGTTTAATGTAGTGTTTTTTTATCATTTTTGAAGGCAGGAGGGCCCTTTCGTTCTTTTGTTGTTTCTCTAAGTTTTTTTAATTCTTTATCATGCTTATACATAATTTCTTTGGAGCTCAAAAATGTCATGTGAATTAAACTAGACACGTCAATCAGTCCTGGGTTTTTCCTGCTACATTTGTGTTATTTTTGCTACACTGGCAGAACATTTAAAAAACCAGAACAGTTCAATAGACAAGAATCCATGTAATATTTAGAATTATTTCATGTCAAAGATATCAACTTTCTGAACAGAGTAAGATTTTATGAAAATCTTCCACCTCCTTCTTGGATTTGTAACAACCAGTATGAGTAGACTTGGTAGCTTATTTTAGCCAACATTTCTAAATAAAAGGGAGCCTCAGATTTGTTATACTATATTATAGACGTCATATTTGACAAATTCAACATTCGTATCTACTAAATTATGTTTCTCTCCTTTTAGGGTTTGTGGATATAGAAACCCCAACATTATTTAAGAGGACCCCAGGGGTATGTATATTCCTTCAATCAGTCTACTCATAATGTCCTATTAGTTGTAAAACTAGACCACTTTGCTTTTATGTTTACTTGGTCTATTTTTATTTTTATTTTATTTTATTGACTGCCTCAGGATGCTCACATTAACTAGGTTTTCTTAAGAATTGAGAAAATGATTTGGATTAGTATTTTGAGTCAGAATTTTATTCCATAGGTGTTTTCTTTCTCTTGAGGCATATAGAAGCAAATCTTTTTTTTTCTTTTCCTAGATTCAGAGCTAGAGATAGAAGCAAATCTTTAATGAATTGGTTCCTTAAAAACAAATCCCTTGTTTTAAGAGCTGACATTTGCAAACATTGATATCTATTTATCCAATGTATGGACTAATAAAACTACAGTTTAATTTAGAAAAGCAGTTAGGAATTACTTGGATAAGAAATAATATGCAAAATTCGTTCAGCTAGTAACAGGATTTGGAATTCATTTCAATAAGGATAAATTTAATATCACCATGTATAAGTGGTATTTAAAGCCTATTATATGCAAGCCTTTTTTGAGACTACACGATGAGCAAAGGGGGAAGGGGGAGGATGGGAGGGGTAAAAACCTACCTATCAAATACAATGAATATTATTCGGTGATAGGCTCACTAAAAGCCCCAACTTAAGCATTATAAACTGTATCCATGTAACAAAAACATTTGTACGTCCTTAATATTCTGAAATAAGGCGGGGCGAGGTGGCTCACGCCTGTAATCCTAGCACTCTGGGAGGCTGAGGCGGGAGGATCGCTCAAGGTCAGGAGTTTGAAACCAGCCTGAGCAAGAGCGAGACCTCGTCTCTACCAAAAATAGAAAGAAATTAATTGGCCAACTAAAATATATAGAAAAAAAATTAGCCGGGCATGGTGGCTCATGCCTGTAGTCCCAGCTACTCAGGAGGCTGAGGCAGGAGGATCGCTTGAGCCCAGGAGTGTGAGATTGCTGTGAGCTAGGCTAACGCCACGGCACTCTAGCTGGGGCAACACAGTGAGACTCTGTCTCAAAAAAAAAAAAAAAAATTCTGAAATAAAATATACACACACACACACACCAGTTAAAAGTAAATAAATAAAATTAGACTATATAAACATCAAGGGAAATAAAAGATGAGCAAGAAATTATCTCTGTCATTATGAGAACTTTATGCTTTAATTATGTCTCTTTCCTCTCCCTTTCTCTCTTTAAAAGGGTGCAAAAGAGTTTTTAGTACCATCCAGAGAACCTGGAAAGTTTTATTCTCTTCCTCAGAGTCCTCAACAGTTTAAGCAGCTTCTGATGGTTGGCGGTTTAGACAGGTAAGATTTTTTTTTTGCCAGTAGTCGTCAGAAAAGGGAAAGGGCAAAAGAAAGAAAGGGGAATAGGAAACACAAAATTGTCTGATCTCTTAAGAAAAAGTTAGAAAATTTATGAGAGTTTGGAGAATACTTACAAAATACCCTCACAATGTGTAGTCATCATTAAGTAAAGATTTACTGGGCAGCCATCATGTACAAAGCTCCATGTTAATGGATGTGGCAGGGAATTTAAAAAAAAAAAAAAGTTCTGCTCTCAAGGAGTTAACGAGACCAGTAAGGCAGAATAGGATAGTGAATAAAACCAACTATGGTATAAACCAAAATATAAATATATTAAGATTTACAAACTAAGTATTAATAGGTTTGAAATTATATCATTTGGGGAAATATTAAAGGAAACTTTGTGAGCTAGACCTCCAGGGACAGAGAAAGTTAGAAAATTTATGAGAGTTTGGAGAATACTTATAAAATACCCTCACAATTTGTAGTCATCATTTGGTAAAGATTTATTGGGTGGCCACCATGTAAAAAGCTCTATGTTAATGGATGTGGCAGGGAATTAAAAAAATATAGTAAGTTCTGCTTTTAAGGAGTTAATGAAACAGTAAGGCAGAATAGGATAGTGAATAAAACCAACTATGACACAAACCAAAATATAAATGTATTGAGATTCACAAACTAAGTATTAAGAGATTTGAAATTATATCATTTGGAGAAATACTATAGAACCCTTTGTGAGCTAGACCCTGAAGGGGTCAATAAGTATTTCACTTTGGCTGAAGCAAAAGAGTATATGTGAAGAAGCATGGACTTGAAAAAAAATTTTTTAATAAAAAAAAGAAGCATGGACTGATTTGCATGCCAATCTAACATATGAATATCCAAAGGTGCTGCCAATGCATATTTTGAAAACAAAATATAGAATAG
Organism: Lepilemur ruficaudatus; assembly: GCA_963574885.1. Taxonomy (NCBI): domain Eukaryota; kingdom Metazoa; phylum Chordata; class Mammalia; order Primates; family Lepilemuridae; genus Lepilemur; species Lepilemur ruficaudatus. The sequence continues at coordinate 23,123 of CAUYRT010101343.1, read as the reverse complement.
TTCTGATGGGTCATCTGTGTATCAGATTAGATTAAAATATCTAAAATGAGAATATTTCCTATGTTTTTTAGGTATCATTATTAATTTATTTCATAGCATACATTACCATAAGCTTTGGGGAAAAGCATATGTGTCTCCTAGAATCATGACTCAATGCTATTTTTCAATTGTAGATATTTTCAGGTTGCCCGGTGTTATCGAGATGAAGGTTCAAAACCAGACAGACAGCCGGAGTTTACTCAGGTACTAAGTTATAGTCACTTGTTTCTTACACATTTAGGCTTACTCCACTCAAGTATTTTCAAGACCAGGGTAGTAATTTTATATACATTACTTCTCATTACATTTTATCTGTCAGATATTTAATCAACCTGCAATTGTGGTACTAAATATTCAATTTTTGATCTATTTCATGTGTCCTTTTCATAAGGAATGTGGTCATCAACTGAGGAATGCCAGAGATTCCTCCAGTATTTTAATGTTCATGATATGATAAAGTTCTTAAAACAGATCTCTTGTATATTAAGAACCAAAAACTCTATATATGGATATTTAATCTGTGGACTTATCAAAGCTATTTTGATTTGGTTTTTGTATGATAGTATATTAATCAGTGTGGTGAAGTGAAAGAATGTTAAGCTTTGGAGTTAGATAGACCCGGGATCAAATGTAGCATCACTGCTTACTGCATAAACACAAGCAGGTTACTTAGCCTCTCTGAGCCTGAGCCATGCGATAGTTGTGGGAACCAAACAAGTTGATGTATGAGAGGCATTAGCACAGTGCCTGCCATAAAACAGATGTATAATAATATTTATGCCCTCTCCATATATTAAGTATTTATGTGCAGAAGCCTATGGTAATTTAACAGTAGAGAAATATATAAATATGTATATATATTGTGGCTATTCAAGTTAATTTCCATATATTATTTTGGTTTCAGATTGACATAGAGATGTCTTTTGTAGACCAGTCTGGGATTCAGAGTTTAATTGAAGGTTTACTCCAGTATTCTTGGCCCAACGATAAAGATCCTTTGCTGGTTCCTTTTCCTTCTATGACTTTTGCTGAGGCATTGGCCACCTATGGAACTGATAAACCTGATACTCGCTTTGGAATGAAGGTACTCTTCATTTTTCCAGGACTCTGCCCCAAATAGTCCTGCAGGCTTTTAAACCACTTTGAAATTCACAAGTGTTATACACTGTTCAGTGTTATAACTGTTGTTACCCTAGCAGCTTATTACTGACCTATAGCAAGAGAGAATAATAGCCTGTTTTTTTCTATCTACTGTATTCCAAGACCCATTTCCAAAAGTCAGATTCTTGCTCTAAAGTTTTTATTACTTACAAGTTATTGATTATATGGACATGAATGGTAACTTGAAAGGAAAAGCTATTCTCTTCAATTTTTTTAAAGCCAAAATGGCACTTGGAAGGCAATGATTATTTGTTGTCCCTTTTCTATAAAGAACTCAAGCATGTGAAAACATTTATTCAAATTATTAGTATCTGTAATTATTTAAGGTCTAAGGTAGAATTTATATAGAACCATTCATTACCAGGCCTCTCATTATTTGCTCTTAGAGAGCCATATCCCTTGATCTCTGTAATGCTGTTTTCAGTGCACATTCCTTAGAAATTTACTTCTGCCTGGTATATGAATAGTCATTGCTCAGTTCTTAGAATGAAAAATATATAATACACAAAAATCATAACTCTTCTTACAGCTGCCAACTTAACTACTCCTTGTTTCTTCCTTTTGTGGAATGGTGGTTCTTAAGTCAGACGACTACTTGGGTTAAATTCTGGCTCTGCCACTTACTAGCTGTGTCATCTTGAGCAAGTTACTTTGTTCTCTGTGCCTTAGTTTTCTCATCTATGAAATGAGGATTATATTCTTACATATATATGTGAAAAACACTCGTCATAGTACTCAATCCATAGTAAACACTCTATGAATACAGTCTATAAATGTTAACTTATCAAATGTTTGAATGTTATTAAAACTATTCTTTCTAAAATCTTGTCTTCATGTTTTGTTACCCATTTTCCAGATTATAGATATCAGCGATAAGTTTAAAAACACAGAGATTGGATTTCTTCAAGATGCTCTTAGGAAACCCCAAGGAACCATCAAAGCCATATGTGTCCCTGAAGGAGCAGTAAGTGAAGCATGGTTCTATGTCTTCTCTAGAATGTATGCTTGATGAGCATGTTTAGTTAGTGCTATAAAAAAAAAAAGAAAGAAATTTCAATTTTAAAAATTAAAAAAAATAGAATGTATGCTTGAGAAGTAAATGTGTTCAACACTGGCACATTTAAACTTCAGAAAGACACTTACCCTAAATAATAATATGTTTTTATATAAAGTCTAAAAGTGTCCCTAAAACTCTACTATAAGTATAAAACAATAAAACTTTTATGAGTATCAGTTTATATTTAAGATCCTTTTTTTTCCTTTTAAACAATGCTATAAAGTACTCGTATACTTCATTTGGGATCATTTCATCATGAATATTTTATGAGTGTAAAAAAATACTCAGTATTCTGTCTCCAGCCTCAGTTTGTCCAAAGGCTCTCGACCCCACATCAGTTCCAGCATAGTCATTGCATGTTGATTCTTGGTCTTTTGAGGGTTCTCTTCTTAATTGCATTAATAACACGGGAAGAAGAGGTAGAACTAAAAAGGCAAAAAGGAAAAGAAGTAGGTGGGGGTAGAAGAGAGAGAATGGCTGGGCTGAGCAAGCATTGACTCTAAAGCAATGGGACACATCTGTTTTCTGTAGTTAGTGTACCTGCTTTGAAATTTATTTAATAAGAGGCATTCCAGATGTATTTTGGATAAGATTATGATTTTGGAAGACTGTACTCACTTGGATACATAAGCAGATGAGTATATTTGGAATAGGGTGAGAACGCAGTCTCATTACTTTTTATTTACTTCATATGTTCAGTGGAAAATAGTGTGGTGTCCATACTGTAGCCCAGACATAACAAATGTGTTTAAGTGAGCTCATTTTGAGTATGTCTGTTTTTCCCTGAGTATATATAAGTGCGGGGATGTGAATCATGTTTTCACCTTTTTATTACTTCCCATAGTTAAATGTCCCATGATATAGTTAATGATGTGTTATGTATGGTGGAAATAAGGAGATGATGAAAGTATGATTTCACAAATCACACAGTTTATTGCCATACACGGAGAGTTTTTTCTTAGGTTCACAATGCTTGCAGGGGAGAATGACATGAACAAACCTCACCAGGAATATACTCAATAGACAAGGTACATTAACCACATCGGGAGTGAGTTCCAAAAGTATTAAAGACCAGTTGCTGAATTAGAATGGAAGCAGGCCTCTGTGGAAAGTAAAAACTATTAATAATTAAAGTTTGAGGTGTAACTTTATACGAGGAGTTCTCAGGAGAAGCTGGTTTGCCCACCACAACATAGACTACATGTAAGGTCCCTAGATGCTGGAGGGCGGTCCCAGTGTGGATGGGTGAGATTAGCTCCAAGGTTAACAGCGTGTTGCCCAGAGAAGCAGCTGCCAGAGAGCAACCCGTCACAGCATACACTGTCAAAGTGTCTGTCAAACTCTTTAGTTTTTTGTATGTGTTTTTGAAGTCCAGTAGTTGAGGTAATTCACATATGGGAGTCTGGTAAGGTTTGAGGTAACATTCCCGAGGAGAAGAGAGAGTTCACTCCAGGTTCTCACGTACAGATCTGATAAGAAACCACACTCTCAAAGAGGGGGAATATACTCTAAAACATCAAAACTTCAAACTACGTACGTGGAATCATTTCAAAGCTACGTAACATAATGATAACCATAGTGTCTCATTTAGAAAAACATTGAGACAATTTAGAAAAGGTAAGATCCAAGGATTTTAAGAAATCTGAAATAATCTAATTTAGAAAAAGATGTAAAGAATTTTAAGAAATCTGAAATAATCAAATTCCAAATCCTCTTATTGATCTGAAAGTTGTTTTTCTTTTATAATTCAGTTGTAGAGATTCATTTTGAACACTTATCCTGCATATTACATATACAGGGTCTTCTGTGGAATACACTGACAGCCATTTCCAATAAGACTTGTATAATTGAGGGGAAAAAATAAGCCCTGTAATAAGCTTTAAAAATTCATCATTTGGCAGGACAAATTAAATTTTTATTAAATCCCACTATTGTAATGGAAAGACACAAAATATATTTATGTCCCCTCTAATATCAAAAACATGTTTATGAAGCTAAGTATCATACTGACAAGTTTATTTTCTTTCATCAGAAATACTTAAATATTGTAATGGAAAGACACAAAATATATTTATGTCCCCTCTAATATCAAAAACATGTTTATGAAGCTAAGTATCATATTGACAAGTTTATTTTCTTTCATCAGAAATACTTAAAAAGGAGAGACATTGAATCCATCCAAAAATTTGCAGCTGACCATTTTAATCAGGTAAGATGTTCATTAGGGCAGGTTTTATTCCTTATGGAGATTGAATATTTTTTACTAGTAATTGCTTAAACTCTTGAGCTATCATTAGTTTTGAGGGTCTTATTATTTCATATCATTCTTCTACTTTTCTTCTTGTTTCTTTTTTTTTGAGACAGGGTCTCACTCTGTCCCCCTGGTTAGAATGCAGTGGCATCATCATAGCTCACTGCAATCTCAAACTCCTGGGCTCAAGTGATCCTCCTGCCTCAGCCTCCCAAGCGGATGGGACTCCAGGCACGTACCAGCACAGCCAGCTAAGTTTTCTAATTTTAGTAGAGACAGGGTATTGCTCTTGCTCAGGCTTTTCTTCTTTTTATTCTTTTTTTTTTTTTTTTTTTTTTGAGACAGAGTCTCACTCTGTTCCCCGGGCTAGAGTGCGGTGGTGTCAGCCTAGCTCACAGCAACCTCAAACTCCTGGGCTCAGGCAATCCTCCTGCCTCAGCCTCCCGAGTAGCTGGGACTACAGGCATGCGCCACCATGCCCGGCTAATTTTTTCTATATATTTTTAGTTGGCCAAGGAATTTCTTTCTATTTTTAGTAGAGATGGGATCTCACTCTTGCTTAGGCTGGTTTCAAAAACTCCTGACCTTGAGCAATCCTCCTGCCTTGGCCTCCCAGAGTGCTAGGATTACAGGCCGTGAGCCACTGCACCCAGCCTCTTCTTTTTATTCTTAAAGTTAATCTTGTTCCTGGGTATAACTCTAAGACTTCAACTTAGCTGAATTCACGACTAATCAGAATATGAAAGTTCAACCCTAACCTTTTTAAATAAACCAAGGTATTTTAATCCAGTTAGGAAAACAAATAGAGCCCCATGTGCCCAAGGTTTAAATGAAAGTATGGCAGGTGTGAAAGAAAGCTTGTATTTATTATTATTCTTATACCGTTTTTAGAATTTTGAATACACCTTTTTGACAGACATTTTGTGTTCTTGGTGTGGTCAACAGTAGAACTAAAATAGGGAGGAACAGGAGTGGGAAATGGGCATTCCTACATTGTCAACGGAAATGTAAACTGCCTTGGCCATTTTGGCATCAGTAACTTTAAAGAGTCATGCTCTTTGAGTCAGTAGTATTCTGTGATATACTTTAAAGAAAGAAGCCTAGATAGGAGGAGACTGTGCTCATCACAGTATCATTTATTACAAGAATAAAGTGAAACCAGATGGGAATGATTAAATAAATTGCAGTAGAATCAAAGGAATTAATATTAAAGTTCCTTTTAAAAATTGTTTCCTAGGCCGGGCGCGGTGGCTCACACCTGTAATCCTAGCACTCTGGGAGGCCGAGGCGGGTGGATAGCTCAAGGTCAGGAGTTCAAGACCAGCCTGAGCAAGAGCGAGACCCCGTCTCTAATATAAATAGAAAGAAATTAATTGGCCAACTAAAAACATATATGTAAAAATTAGCCAGGCATGGTGGCGCATGCCTGTAGTCCCAGCTACTCGGGAGGCTGAGGCAGAAGGATCGCTTAAACCCAGGAGTTTGAGGTTGCTGTGAGCTAGGCTGACGCCATGGCACTCTACAGCCCGGGCAACAGAGTGAGACTTTGTCTCAAAAAAAAAAAAAAAAAAAATAAGTAGCATTTTCTTTATTTCTTAGTGGCATAAAAAATTATGATGTGTCATACAACAGATGACATCAGTCGGGGGCTGTGCATAGTATCAGGTGGATGCTGTGTTGGTACCTGCTGTGTTGAAAGGGGATTATTATCATGACATGCTTTAGACAACACTATCACTTCCAGCTTAAAAAACTCATGGTTGGAGCCCAGCACGGTAGTGCACACGTATAGTCCCAGCTACCCACAGCTACTCGGGAGGCTGAGGCCAGGAGGGTTGCTTGAGCCTAGAAGTTCAAGACCAGTCCGGGCAACACTGTGAGATCTCGTCTCAAAAAATTACATTAAATATAAATAAATAAAAATAAAAAATAGGCCAGGCACAGTGGCTCATGGCTGTAATCGCAGCACTCTGGGAGGCCGAGGCGGGCGGATCGCTCAAGGTCAGGAGTTCAAAACCAGCCTGAGCAAGAGCGAAACCCTGTCTCTACTAAAAATAGAAATTAATTGGCCAACCAAAAATATACAGAAAAAATTAGCCGGGCATGGTGGTGCATGCCTGCAGTCCCAGCTACTTGGGAGGCTGAGGCAGAAGGATCGCTTAAGCCCAGAAGTTTGAGGTTGCTGTGAGCAAGGCTGATGCCACGGCACTCTAGCCCGGGCAACAGAGTGAGACTCTGTCTCTAAATAAATAAATAAATAAAAAATAAAAAAATAATAAAACTCATGATGGTTTTCAAAGCATCACCTCACCTGATATACACAAAAGGTAGGAGAAAGGAAAGAATTAGCACTTAATTCGTGTCATTTAAGCGCCATGTGCTATGGCCAGCCCCTGGCCTACAACACATGTAACTTTTCTAATAGCTCTGTGATGTGGACACAGCTATCCCTGGTTGTCAGATTAACAAAATGAAGCTCTGAGGGCCTGAAGAGATGCACCCAATGTGGCCTGGAAGATAGGTGAAAAGTTCTGAGCCTGGGTGGGACTCTGTCCATTCCACCCCTTTGAATAGAAGCTCTCATGCTGACACGGGGTGGCCCTGAACTCTGGTCAGCTACCTAGAGCTGCTCTTCTTAGCGTTAGAAGAAATCGGCCCACTGCTATGGCCACAAAAGATGTGGTGATCACCTCACGTTGGCGTTTGCTCCATTGTCCAAAAGGAACTTGACCACCTGCTGGTGCCCAGCGCTGGTGCAGTGGAAGAGGGCAGTCCAGCCTTGAATGTCCTTCATCTCTAGCTCAGCACCTTGCTTCAAGAGAATACAGAATGTGTGTTATAGCCTCGTCTCCTCTGTGCAGGGCAAGTGCCCTCCAGGCCGTCACACTGAAAGAATCAGAAGTGATTACACGAGCACACACGCACACTGTGGCCTGCAGTGGTTCACATCTCTGTCAGAGCGGCTGGGAGAGCCCCTCCGGTTTCTGGGCCTGAGTCCCCTCGTAGCTCACCTGGAGGAGAAAGTAGGCGATGCTCTCGTTGCCACAGCTGGAGGCCAGCATCAGTGGAGTCTGCCCTTCCGGGGTCGGCACATTCACACTCACCCCTGCCTCGAGCAGCAGGTGCACGATGGTATCGTGTCCAATGTAGGAGGCATACATCAGCGGGGTCCAGCCACCACCATTCTTCTTATTCAAATCTAACTCTCTCCTAAACAAATGCAAGATACACTAGACACGCCCAGCCATCTCACAGTGGGTTTACCAAAGCCGGTGGCAAGTCCAGGCCCAGCAGAACAAGTTGACAGGAAGTAGAAGTCGTCTGCCACCCTGGATGTCACTGGGGTGGGGGGCAGGCAGGGAGGGAAACGCTTACAGTTGCTTGTATGACTGCCTTTGCAACAGCCTTAGCCTTTGTCTCCCTCCTCCTAGCCCAAGACCAGCAATTCAACTCTTTTCTTTCACACCACCAGCTAGCTAGATGACACTCAACCAGGGGGTGTTTGAAGAAGTCTGGAGACATTTTGATTATCCTACGTGGGGAGGGAAGAGCTATTGGCCTTTAGCAGGTGGAGGCCAGGGATGCTGCTAAACATCCTGCAGTGCCCAGGATGGCCACCCGCAGCAAAGCATGCTCTGGCCTGGACTATCAGCAGCTAAGGCTGAGAACCCTGACCCAAGTCTTGACCACCTACCACTAAGTGACCGAGTCTGCTAGTCCACTGCTGGGTGGAGAGGGGCAACGAGGAGAAAGGAAGGGACTCGGACGATGGACAAGTTCCACTGAGTCCTCCTTTGTTACCTCACCCTACAGAAATATTCTTGACAAATTTGTTACCAAAGAATCCTGTATTTCCATTAAAAATCTGAAAATGCATTTTCTTACAGGAAAATAAAAACGTGGGCTTCCCAGCACAGACTTTGAGGTGAGGGTAGGGAGTTACATTTTTAGATAACATCCACTCCCAGGGGCATGTTGCACAGTTAACGCCTCACAGGCCTTTCCTCTTCCGCAATCCTTGCCTCTGGTGGCGGCGGCAACTGACCACCAGACCCTGTAATCTGTGCCTCTCGCAGGATGCACACATTAAACTACACCAGGCAATTGCTCCATTCACCTGCACCTTCTACTGACTCTGGGATGCACGCCTAAGCAGCCGTTCCAGAAGGTCCCCATCCTACCAGGAGGACAGTGGCAGCCACTGGCCAGGGGAGCCACGTGGAGACGCCTCCTGGAGTGAACCTGAACGGACCCAGTTCATCCTTATACTGCTTTCCTCCACACAGTGGCAAAGCATTTCTCTGAGGCTCTCTCGCCTCCCCTTCCCCCCAAGTCCTCCCTTCTGATGCCTCCAACTTCCCTCTGACCCCAGTCTGTGCTTATTGTCAGCAAGCCTCCATCTCAGCTAGTGTCAAAATCCCCTGCCAAATGCTTGCTTCGCCTCTGCTCCTCCGTGGAGTCGTTCTGGACTATGCATTTTGTTAACAGCAGAACACCCGAAGCTTTGAGAGCCTGAGAACTCAAAGGAGCATAGTCACAACAGTGGTCCTGGCGAGCCTGTGAGGGACATGCTGACTGCCTACTCCCAGGAGCACCACAAATTACCCTTTCCTGGGCACACTGGTACCCCACTGGCCAGGTATGTCTAAGTAAGGGCCTATGACTTGGGAACCACTTGGGAACCAGAGACCTGGGGCTTCAATGAGGCTTTGCTTTGGCTCACCAGGAACTGAAGAAGGCACACAGAGGTATGGACAGAAATCATTGCACCAAGTTATCAAATGAGAAATGGGAAACATAAAAGCATAAAATATGGCGGAACACAAAGGGGTGGAGGTAAGGAGAGGCCCCTTTTCCAAAAATTACATTAAGTATCACATTGTACTATGAGCAAGATGCAGCCATGGGCCCTGACATGGGCTTTTCGTTGTATTGGGGCTTACTATTCCTATACCGATTAGTAAAACAGCAAGTGGGTGGTGAGGTTGGGAGGCTACCCCCAGAGGGGAGGTAAAGCCAGCCTCTCTCCTCCTTTGTGCAGAAGAGGGATGGAATAAACCCTCCAGGGAAAGAAGGCCAGGGACATCACTTTCTAGCATTATTTTTGTTTGTTTTACCATTTCTGTAATCAGTGAAAATCATAAAATTACTCTGGTTAAAGTAAACTATAAATTAATGTTTGTAAGCCTATGATTAAAGTTTAAATCACCTTTTTCTTCCTAGAAATAAAAACTGCCTTCTTTGTCAGTGCCCAGCATAAATCTTTACTGACAGCCGCCTGAGATAAGCAGGGTTAACCCACCCCATGTATACATAACGTGTACAACTGTGTGTGAAGCCCCATCACACAGGGTCTGAAGCCACTGAGATGCTGCTTAAAATGTGAGAGAAGGAAGTTCCCCAGATCTCTTACCGCTGCACACACTCCTTCACCACTTCATACTGGCCGATGGACGCGGCTGTGTGAAGGTCCAACGGCACGTCCAGCTCCTCCTTGCTGACCTGCGCCCCCAACCCATGCCACATGGACAAGCTGCGGTTCAGGAGTTCCGGCTCGCTGGCCTCATCACTGAGCTCAGACATCGCTGCAGAGGGAGGCGCAGGGGTTAGGTCTTTCCTTCCCGTTGTTTCAGGGGAATAACAGGCTGGTCATACTCCAACCCTCTGCGGCTGCTACGTCACTAACCTATCAGATTGCTGTGCAATGCAGTCAACCCTGGGACTGACTCAGACAACGTTCTTCAGTTAAATACTGTATGGTCTGGGTAGCTCCATCATGCTAAGGCTGGTGAGTTTGACACCAGGCAGAAAAAGAGGAGCATGCATGGTGAGTCATTAACTGCAGTGTCCATTTTCCTTCTTACATCCACAGGCCCTGAATTCCAAAAGGGCATTCTCTAGGAACTCTAGAAGCCTGAAAACCTCTCAAATGGGCAGTAAAGAAATGCTAATTTGGTCATTTGATCATATCAGCTCCTGGGTTTGATGGGAAACAAACTTGGGGTTAGATCAAAATTCAGCTCTGCTACTTAGCATCTCCCAACCCCAGTTCCTCACTGGCTAATGGAGCCAGGATATCTCACAGCTGCTGTTATAACACATGGAAGAAGGGATAAACTAATGGTGGTACATCCATACAATGGAACATTACACAGCAATAAACACCACACAAGAAAGAATTTCAAATGCATTATGCTAAATGGAAGAGGTCATTCAAAAGGCTGCCTCCTGTGTAATTTCCTTTATGACATTCTAGAAAAGGCAAAACTAAAGGGCTGGAGGCCCCAACAACAGTTCCAAGGGATAGGGTTGGGGACCCCAAAGGGGCAGCAGAGGAAATTTTGGGGGTGATAGACCTGTTCTCTATCTTGACTGTGGTGGTAATACATGACTCCATGCATTTATCAAAACCCAAACACCTGAACACCAAAATCAATTTCACTGTATATCAATTTTATCTAAATTAATGTTTTTGAAAAAAATGGAAAGAAAGCCCCTAACACAGAAACCAGGATATGGCTGGTGGTACTCAGCAAATGTCAGCTGAACAAGAATCTACTCATGTAGTCCTTGAAAGTGGGAGAGATGGTAAGGGGGGAAGCAGGATAGGCTGGTAAATTGGTGACATGACACTCTGCTTGCCATGGGAAAATACCAGTAATGGCAAACCAGGAATCCTACCCAAATCAAAGCCAAGTCACAGGCTTTGACTTGGGCACAGTGGCTCACACCTGTAATCCTAGCACTCTGGGAGGCTGAGGGCACAGTGGCTCACACCTGTAATCCTAGCACTCTGGGAGGCTGAGGTGGGACAATTGCTCAAGATCAGGAGTTTGAGACCAGTCTGAGCAAAAGCGAGACCCCATCTCTACTAAAAATAGAAAAAAATTAACTGGCCAACTAAAAACATATAGAAACAATTAGCCAGGCATGGTGGCGCATGCCTGTAGTCCCAGCTACTCGGGAGGCTGAGGCAGGATTGTTTGAGCCCAGGAGTTTGAGGTTGCTGTAAGCTAGGTTGACGCCACGGCACTCTAGCCCGGGCAATGGAGTGAAACTGTGTCTCAAAAAAAAAAAAAAAAAAAAAAGCCAAGTCATTAGCTTCCTAGTAGGATCCTAAGGTCTAGGAGTAACAAGAAAAAGTGTAGAAAAGGGAGCAAATGAGAGAATAAAGAAGGCCTTGTCACATTCAGATGACCTAAAAGTACTGTGGTAGTTTATAGATGCCATTAGAACCTCAGTTTCTACTAAAGAATGCTTCCAAGCCCCCAGGTGACAGCCAAGATGGCCAAATAAACAAGCCACAAATGTGGGGAACAAAGACTTTGCAGGCCTTTGGTGAGAGTGTGTGTGGGTCTGACAAGCAGTAATAGTTAGGTATAAAGCTCCGCTTCCCGGATCGCCCCCTCTTCAGCTGGCAGAGCCTGAGATAACGCAGCCCCTCCCTGAACAGTCCTGGCCAACGGAGCCTTGATAAGAATCCACATAAGCTGAGTGTCAGCTCAGGGTCCCTTTCAATATATCCCTCAAGCCTTCCTTGGGCATGTCTCTCCTACTCCCAAGGCCTCCCCCAGGGTGCAGCCCACGTTCTCTCTCCATTTATCGGGCACTCACATGTCTAACACCCCAAAGCTCTGAGGAGCAATCAGAACCAGACCCAGCCTCCAAGAGCCTATGGAGGGAGAACTCGAATGCCAGGGAACTACAAAGCTACTACGATTTCCTTTATCACCCTGCCGCATCACAAACACTCCCCAACGATGGGGAATATGTTAACGAAATAACCACTCTATTCATGCATATATCTGCATACAGATAGGGGTTTTTTTTGCATTTCGCTTCCAGAATTTATCTTCAGGAAGTAGCATTGGGGATGAGACCGTTTAATTTTCACTTTACCTTTAGTTTCCGTCCATTTTGTAAAATGCTATGTTGCCTTTAAAATAAATTTTAACTTAAAAAAAAAAAAAAAACGATGCAGGCGGCCACTGCCACGCCCACGGAGGAGGTTTGGCCCGGGCACGGGGAGTTAGGGCCACCCTGAATTGCAGCAGGGACTGGGGGGTCGCAAAGCTCACTCACAGGCCCCGTGGCGAGTCCCCAGCCAACAGTCCGAGCACCCACAGCCACAGACGCTTCTCGACGCCTCCCTCGCAGGCAGCCCCACACCGACCCTACAGTGCGCAGGGCGTTACCGTCCCCGCTCCACACTTACAGAAGCGGAGGCTCGGAGTCATCGAGCCACGCGGCGAGCAAGCTGAGGGTCTGACGCCCGAGGGCCGGGCCGAAGCGGGCAGCAGGTGCTGGCACCTGGCGGGGCCCGGACGCCACGGAGCCTACCTGCGCTGGGCCTCAGGCCTCGGGCCGCCCTCGAGCCGCCGCCGCCGCCGCTGTCGCCGCGCTCCCTCGCCGGGCCACCGCCCCCGGGCCTCGCGCGCACATCCGCGCCGCCACAGCGCCCGGCCCCCGCGGCCTGGCTGCCGCCCCGGAAGTGGTTGTGGGAGGGCGCGGAGCACGCCGGGACGCTCGCAGGTCCACGCCGGGGCAGCTCCCGGGAGCCGTGGAATTCGCCGGTCCCGCACCCCGATCTTCCGGTCAGTTTGCCCAGCTCGCTGAGTGATGCCCGCAGTAGCCAATGAGCAGGGGCTGTTTTCCCTGCCCCGCCCTCCACTGGCAAGAGGAACCAATCCCGTTGCAAGAGAGGCAGTACGCGCCAAGTCCCGAAAAGGGAGCAGGGGAGAGAGCGGCCGGCGGCCCAGTAACGTCAGGTTTTGCTGAGGGGGCTCTGAGGGGGGTGACGGCCTCAGTAATCGCGCCGCGGCCCGAGCGGGCGAACGCGACTGGAGTGACGCGCTGGCGGCTGTTTACAGCCCTGTCAGGACCGCGCAGGGAGGGAGGCGGCGGCCCGCGGTGAGTGACCCAGGGCCTGCCGCATCTGCGGAGATAAACGTCAGGAGTTGGACGGGCCGGGGGAAAGCAGAGGCTGCGCGTGGGGGAGAGGAAGGGCCGTAGGCTTTCCGGTTTCTCAGCTTTAGGTTTTAAAAGCACGACCCAGAAAGCCGTTGGCGTCTGGTTGCCATAACAACCGGCTGCCTCCTGGCAGGCGGGGCGGGGCTAACGGGCCGCGGCCGGACAGGGCCGGCGACCGCGACCTCGCCTGCTAGGTGAGCAGAGCTCCTCAACTTGGCCTTCAGGACCCTTCACTGTCCGGCCCTTCGCCGCAGATGCCAGCAACTGACACCGTCCTTCAAACGTGTCGGGCATTTTTCACTACTCCGAGCCACTGTACATGCACTTCCCTCTGCTGGTAATGCCTTTCCCTGCCCTGTTACCTTGTCCTGAAGAACCATCAGGTCTTGGTGGTCCCCATTCACCTCGGCGATTCTGTTGCCCTATGAAATACTGCGCCGTGAATTGCAGAAGAGAGCCCCAGTTACAAAAAACATCCCCTGGTTGTGCAGCAGATGTGTCCCCACCGCGCTGCCCCCAGTTCAGCATGCAACGAGCATCTGCCCTCGGGGGCATCTGCCCTTGGGGCATCTGTCCCAAAAGCCCCTGCCGCTGCCCTGACTTGGAGTGAGGGGACCTGAGTGCAAAGCCAATGCCAGCGAGGGCTGGGCCACGGCGGGGCAGCGCTGCTTCCCCATTTTATAGGCGCGTGGCCCTCAGGCTGTAAAGGTTCTCCAGACACTGGCTCTGCAGTACCGTCACCCCATATCCCGCAAGCGCCCTGGCCCCCGAGGAACAGGGCCATCTGCTTTCAGAGATACAAAGGCGGGGGCTGGCGCAGTGCCTGGGTATAAGGGGCCGAGGGTATGAGGTGAGTGGCGACTCCAAAATGTCTCTCGTCTGTTCCTTTGTAAGGGGCAGAAAAGGGCAGTGGGGCTTGAAATTCTCCCTAACTGATTCAGATTCTATCTTTGCCATTTACTAACCTCTCTGAGCCTACAAAATGGCGATGACAGTATTATGTTATCTGGGATATATTATGTAATATCCCTATATCCATGTATCATTACATATCATCACATATCATCGACATATATCATTCTACATAGCTTCTGCATATCATGTGTGTATGTCATACATCAATACCTGTATCTGTATATTATCATATATACCATTACATACATGATATACAGGCTCTACTGTACTACACATACACACAGAGTGCCTGGCACTCAATTACAGGCGCTTGCCGAACCAGAAGGAAGCTGGGGTAGGGGTCGAGGTCTGCCAGTCTGTTTTCACCTCCTACAGCTAGGAGAGGCTTTGAAAAGGCAGCCCTCACTCTCCTGACCCTTGCTGCCTGACCCTTGCTGCCTGGACTCCCTTACCTCACCCCGTGTGCTCCGCAGGGCTCCTTGGATGATGGCGCACTGAGGAGTCATCTGCAAGCCTAGGCCCCCATGGCATCCAAAGGCAAAGATGTGGCACCCTCACCTGGCTCTGCCTGGGCCTCCCAGGTAGGGCCCTGGGATGCCATCCTTGAGGCCGTCAAGGACCAGCTCCCATCTCTGGACTCAGACTCCTCCTTGGTGAGCAGGAGTCTTCTTCCTGGGTGCAATTGTCCTTCCTTCCCGTGACAGGCATGATGTTGACCAAGGACAGCTTTGGAGCACTCCTCTCTGCAGACTTCTCTTGCTGACTTGTAGAGTTTGTTTAAATTTTATTTTAAATCATCTGAGGCAGGGAGTGCTGGCTCATGCCTGTAATCCCAATTCCCACTTTGGGAAGCTGAAGTGGGAGGATCAATTGAGGCCAAGAGTTCAAGAACAGCCCAGGCAGCATAGTGAAACCCCATCTCTACAAAAAATTAAACATCAGCTGGGTGTGGTGGCATACACCTGTAGTCCCAGCTACTTGGGAGGCTGAGGGAGGAGGATGGTTTGAGACCAGGAGTTTGAGGCTGCAGCGAGCTATGATGGCACCACTACACTCCAGCCTGTGCAACAGAGCGAGACCCTGTCTCTTAAAAAACAAAAATCGTCTGGCCAGACTTACAGCTGTGTTTTCTGGGTTCCTATTTCCTTCTTTATCCTTTCTTCTGTGTTTATCATAATCTCTAGATGCACGTGTTGGCGCTCAGCATCCTCAAGGATGGTGGTGGTTCTGGCCCTGACTTAGAAGTCAGCTTGGCTTGATGCTGCAGCCCTGCTCTCTTCTGCTGTTGTGTTCTCAACTCCCTTGGGCCAGGACGGGGCCAGAAGCACCACCCAGAGCAGTTACCCTTCCAGTGCATCCTGATAGGCCTTTGAGAGATTCTCCGGTCATGGTTTGAGGTCACTGAGACGGCCTTTGAGGACACTCAGCACCAGGTCATATATACACATGTAAGACCGGACAGTGACCCTGCCCATGATGCACCAGGGCAGGGGCCACTTAGCACACAGGTTGGCCCTGGGTGTTTAGAGAAAGGACAAGAGTTTTAGAAGTTAACAGGCCAGGTTTGGGTCCTGCCTGGGAACCTGCAACAGAGCTTCTGGGACCTCAGGGTCATCCAGTGCCCAGCGGGGCTAAAGAGTACATAAGGCGACCCCAGTGCCTTAGTGTTCAGAGCACGTTCACATCTTCAGTCTCATTGTTGAGGTAGACAGGTGAGTATGAGCCCCGTTGCCCTTTAGAGAGGCAGGCCCAGATCTATGTTATTAAGTGACAGTTCAAATCATGGAGGAGAGGAGGGCTGGACTCTGCTCTTTTGGTTACCGCTTCACTGCCCTGTTTGTGCCACGCCAGCCATTAACGGAGCACCTGCTGTATTCAAGGCCTTAGGTGTGGCAAGTACTTGCAGAACAAGGAGCCCTGAACTCACCTCCACGAGGTGGTGCTGCCGAGTCTGTTTCTAAATCAGCAGCAGGAAGCAGCGTACGGCAAGGCTGTATGTGGCTCTCTCCAGATGCTCCTGAGCTGCAGGGCTGGGCAGGCTGGGCCAGAAGTGAGGGTGGAGGGTGGGGAGGCCAGGGCCCTCCAGGCTCTGCCTGCTGCCATGTAACCTGGAGCCCTCTCGTTTGTCCACAGTCCGACTGTGGGGAAGAGGAGCTGTTCATCTTCCAGCGAAACCAAACCGCCCTGATCCCAGACCTGTCAGAGGAGCTGGCTGAAGACCCTGCCGAGGGCGATGAGTCCAGGACCGGGGTCACTGCGGCTGTAGGGTCCCCTCCTGAGGTCTGTGGGACACAGAAGAGAGTATGTGTATGTGTGTCCATGTCTCTCAGCAGACACTAAACAGCACGGTGGGTCTAAAATGGTTCAAACCACTGGTCTGGCATTTCTGTGACACCCAGTCCTCCTCTCCCCAAGTACAATCCCAGGTGTCCAGGTGCCCGACATCTAACCGCCATACACCTCCCCCTCCCAGGGAGTCCAGCACACGTAGGGCCAGTGAGGACTGGATTTTCTGTTTGATTCTGTGCCTGCTCTTCCTCTTATCCCTCCTGTCCTATTTTCTTTCATGGCACCCTGAATGGCTCTGGCCATGGTCACAACTGCTTGTCATAAATATCTGTCTCTTGGCCTAGCTGGCTCCCTGGCGGCCTGGTTCCTCACTCATATCCTGGGCACCTGGCGAGTAAACAGCAGCTCCCTAAACATTGTTGAATTACTGAAGGCTGCAGTAGAGGGTCAGAGGGAAGAAGGAGCTCCCTTCCATAAAGGCCTGAGCAAAGGGGAGAACTGGCACCCTGCAGGGCGGAGAGGAGGGAGGAAACAATTAGAAAAGGAAATAGCACACTCTTCAGTTAGGGCTGCAGTGGGAGTAACTGCCAAAAGTCAGAGTGAATTTTCCATCTTTTTTTTTTTTTTTTGAGACAGAGTCTCACTCTGTTGCCAGGCTAGAGTGCCGTGGCCTCAGCCTAGCTCACAGTAACCTCAAACTCCTGGGCTCAAGCGATCCTCCTGCCTCAGCCTCCTGAGTAGCTGGGACTACAGGCATGTGCCACCATGCCCAGCTAATTTTTTCTATGTATTTTCTGTTGGCCAATTAATTTCTTTCTACTTTTAGTAGAGATGGGGTCTCGCTCTTGCTCAGATTGGTTTTGAACTCCTGACCTTGAGCGATCCTCCCGCCTCAGCCTCCCAGAGTGCTACGATTACAGGCGTGAACCACCCCACCCAGCCTGAATTTTCCATCTCTTGTCTCCCCATTTCCCAGGTAAGACCAAGAACTCTACCTAAAGTTAATGGCTTGATGCTTAAAATTAACTGCTGCCTTTATAAATAGAACCCATCCATCAGCTATCATCACCCGGCAGGCCCCAACTGGTTAGACCAGTTCAGCTCTTCTTGATGTGGTTGTGGTTAAATGTCCTGTTTCCAGTGAAAACACTGGAGGCTCTGACCCACTTCCAAAATGGGGGCCAGGCTGCTGGCTGCCAGCACTCCTCGCCCGGACTCCTCTGTCCTGCACTGCCTCTGCAGTTGCTTCAGGCAAGCTTTAAGAACTTCAGAAATAGTCACAGCCTGCTTCTACAGCATGTACATATAGGTGCCTGAAGTCAAAAGACAGGACACCCTCCCAGCCCCACTGTCCTTGTAACACCCAAGAATTGTAAAGCATTAGGAGAAACAAAATTAAATTACCTAAAGCAAAAAAGATGGAAAAAAATCTGTATACTGATGTTTTGTAGCAGCACCATTTACAATGCCAAAAAGCATAAACAACCCAACTGTCCCTCAACTGATAAATGGATAAAGAAAACATGGTCTATCCATGCAAGGGAATATTATTCAGCTCTAAAAAGGAACAAAGAATTGATTTATGCTACAAAATTGGATAAACCTAGAAAACATGCTGAGTGAAAGAAGCCAATCACAAAAGGACAAATATCATATGACTCCACTTATGAAATACCTGGAATAGGCAAATCCAGAGACAGCAAGCAGATGGGAGGCTTCCAGGCGCTGGGAGAAGAGAGATGAGGAGTGCCTGCTGATGAGTACAGCGTTTGTACTGGGGCAAAGAAAAAAAAATTTTCTTTTTTTTTTTTTTTTTGAGACAGAGTCTCACTCTGTTGCCCAGGCTAGAGTGCCGTGGTGTCAGCCTAGCTCACAGCAACCTCCAACTCCTGGGCTCAAGCAATCCTCCTGCCTCAGCCTCCCAAGTAGCAGGGACTACAGGCATGCACCACCATGCCCGGCTAATTTTTTCTATATATTTTTAGTTGGCCAATTAATTTGTTTCTATTTTTAGTAGAGACAGGGTCTCGCTCTTGCTCAGGCTGATTTCAAACTCCTGACCTTGAGCGATCTGCCCGCCTTGGCCTCCCAGAGTGCTAGGATTACAGGCATGAGCCACTGCACCTGGCTGGAAAAAATTTTTGGAAATAGATGGTGATGATTTCACTATATTTTGAATGTTATGAATGCCACTGAAGTGTACACTTTTTTTTTTTTCAAAGAGACAGGGTCTTGCTCTGTCACCCAGGCTAGAATGTAGTGAGTGGTGCCATCATAGCTCAATGCAATCTTGAACTCCTGGGCTCAAGAAATCCTCCCACCTCAGCCTCCCAAGTAGCTGGGACTACAGGTGCACACCACCACTTCCAATTTTTTTTAGAGATGGTGTCTTGTTATGCTGCCTAGGCTAGTGTTGAATTCCTGAGCTCAAGTGATCCTCCCACCTCAGCCTCCCAAAGTGCCATGGTTACAGGCATGAGCCCCCTCACCTAGCCTGAACATTTAAAAATGGTTAAAATGGGCCGGGCGCGGTGGCTCACACCTGTCATCCTAGCGCTCTGGGAGGCCAAAGTGGGAGGATCGCTCAAAGTCAGGAGTTCAAAACCAGCCTGAGCAACAGCGAGACCCCATCTCTACTAAAAAATAGAAAGAAATTAATTGGCCAAGTAAAAATACATAGAAAAAAAATTAGCCAGGCATGGTAGTGCATGCCTGTAGTCCCAGCTACTCAGGAGGCTGAGGCATAAGGATCACTTGAGCCCAGGAGTTTGAGGTTGCTGTGAGCTAGGCTGACGCCAGAGAACTCTAGCCCAGGCAACAGAGTGAGACTATCTCAAAAAAAAAAAAAGAAAAAAAAAGAAAAAAATGGTTAAAATGTAGCTCACGCCTATAATCCTAGCACTTTGGGAGGCCATGGCAGGAGTATCGCTTGAGCCCTGGAGTTTGACACCAGCCTAGGAAATAGCAAGAACCTGCCTGTATAAAGAACAAGAACAAAAAAAAAAAACGTAGCCAGGCATGGTGGCATGAGCCTGTAGGTCCAGCTACTCAGGAGGCTGGGGCAGGAGGATCACTTGAGCCCAGGAGTTGGAGGCTGCAGTGAGCTATGATGATGCCACTGCACCCTAGCCCCAGCAAAAGAGGGAGCCCCTATCTCAAAAAATTAATTAATAAAAATGATTAAAATGGAAAATTTTATGTTACATGCAAATTGTACTGTGAAATAAAACTCCCTGAAGTGTGTTTTTGAGGCTGCTAACTGAGGACGCCTGTTTTCCTGATAGCCAGCTCTGGTGCCTGTGGAGTCTGCCGCGGAACTCATGAGCGGATGGAATGCAAGGACCAAGGATCCAGCCTCTCAGGAAGGAAGGGGCCTTGGGCCTTCTGAGAGCGGTGGTGAGATCTGCTCTCTTCTCAGGATGGCCGAGGAGACCCCCAAGTGGCTGGAAGGCAACCTTGGGAACATGTCCTTCCACACCAGGGGATCCCAGAGTTCTCCCTGGGGACTGCAGGGAGAAGCCACCCTCTCCCTGCAGGAAGGAGACCCCAAGGCAGAGTCCATGAGCGCCCCCTCAGAAGGTGCTATAGACCGCAGGGCCCTCCGCCGGGAGAGAAGGAAGCTGATAGAGACAGACATACTCCACAAAGTGCCCTGGGGTGCCCAGGACCCCGCCAGCAGCGGCCACAGCGGGATGAGGGAGCCGCCCTGCCATGCTGCGCAGTCAGCCCCCAGCCCAGGGACGCCTCCAGAGGAGCAACGGGCGGGACCACCAGTGCTCTCGCTCCAGGTAGGCAGCTGCGCCCTCCTCCTCAGGCTTGCACCCTGCCGTGCAGCCACCTCCCAGCGCTGGGCTGGAACCAGCTGGCCTGCGGGACCTTAGGCTCAGGGTCCAGGTCCACAGGCCGGTGTACCTGTCTAAGTGGGTGGGGGTCCCAGTAGGGAGCGTGTCCTTGGGGAGAGGTAATGAGACCCTGGAAGAACAAGCAGAACGCAGCCTTAAGAAGAGAGAAAAAGAATACTAACCCAGTCAGTGCACTGCAGCTGGTACACAACCACAGGGCCAGACTCTGTAAAGCGCAGTTCTCAGCGTTAAAGCCTCATTCTCATAAACTATGGAGCGCCTGTTACGGGGGTGGGGGGGGGTGGGGGGGTGGATTTAGGACGTTAACGAGGGAACCAGCAGGATGAAGAGCTGGTTTAATGAGATTATGAGAAACTGGAATTCTGTAAAACACTGGGGGAAAAGGAAGGTATCAGAGATAAAATTGCTACATTATGTGTAAAACGGGTCAGTGTCCTATAGGGCAACAAAACTGTTATCTTTGGGGTCTTGTCTGCGGGACAGAAAATGAAACCATCACACAGTCTCAGTTTTACAAAGTCGGAAAACAGGTGGGCCCTGGTCAGGTGCACAAACCAAGTTACTTTGCCCCAGAAAAGGTAGGCACATTAGAAAATGCTCCAGGCACAGTGCTGAAAGGCCACAAAATTCTCCTTCTGCCTTATTTACAGATTTTGGATAATTTTTCTTAACAACTTAGAGAGATCTGGCACCGAGGTATACACAGAAGTCATTTTCCTTATTGCTTAAATAAAACATTCTTTCCTTTCCCTGCTCGCCCCTAAAAACTTATTTTTCTTCATCTATAGGGCCGCAGAAGTTGAAAGGTCATATATAATAAACATGAGTCCTTGACTC
Organism: Lepilemur ruficaudatus; assembly: GCA_963574885.1. Classification (NCBI taxonomy): domain Eukaryota; kingdom Metazoa; phylum Chordata; class Mammalia; order Primates; family Lepilemuridae; genus Lepilemur; species Lepilemur ruficaudatus. Next base: position 1,741 of record CAUYRT010101343.1, on the reverse strand, counting down.
ACGTCCTCATCACATCCACTGTGCCTCCAGAGAGCACTCTCTGCCAAGTCCTCCAGTTTTAGCACCTGCCTAGAACAACTTGGTTCTTAAAAGAGCACAGCTTTTTAACCTCCAGATATTTTGAGCTTGTAGGAACCTAAATAGTTTTAAAATGATACAGGGTTTCTTTCTTCCAGGTCAAACAACATCTTTGTTTCAAAATCAAAAGTACTGACCCAAAAAAGCATAGGAAGGAGGTGGCGAGAAATGCAGGCCCCACCTTAGTGGAGGCATCAGTCTGTAATGGCAAGGGTAGCTGAGCCATTTGCAAACCCATCTAAACCCTGGTTTCCACCCCACAACATCCCATGACAGTCTCCACAGGTCAGCTGGAGGCAGACACTCATGCCTGCGGCCGCCTCGTAACCCCTGGTTTAATTATTTCAGCAACTTGAAGAGTGGGATTTGGATTACATCCTTCAGAGTCTGGCGGGGCAAGAAGACAACCAGGAAAAGCAGGCACCTGGAACCGCGTGGTGGGCAGCTGACCGCTGCCAAGTCCGAGGTCTGACCTTGAACTCCAGAGCCCAAGTGAACCCCCCAGGCAGCTCGTTCCCGGACCTCTCAGTAACAGGGCCTGTGGTCACGGTCCGCCCTGCAGCTGCACGTGTCCCTCAGCCCGTCCCTGCGCATACACTCATGTTGCCAGTCCTTGAAAGACGTCATTCATTCACTCGTTCACTCAACACATGTGACTGCCTGCTATTCGCCAGGCATGGGCCAGGTCCAGGGGACACAAGAGGGGCCTTCAGACACGGTCCCTGCCCTGTAACCTACACTTCCTCCTCCCCTTCCTCTTTCTTCTTGAGGGAAAGTCAGTGCTGCCTTTTGTGCACCTTCAGTCAGCTCCTGGGCACACTCCTGCTTCCACTTGACACCCCATTTAAAAAGGAAGGCTAAAGATGTCACCACTGTCACCGCACTTGTGCCTTTGCTCCCCAACTCCTCACCCCCCAGTCAGGCCTACAAAGGTGAGTGGAGGCAGGCCTGAGGCCCAGGAGCAAGGACAGGTCCGGGGTTTCCGCCCCCGATCCCAGAGCAAAGGCTCAGCCCTGACTGACAGCCCCTGTGCTGCTTTAAACATAATTCTGTTTGTTTACAGTTCACACCCCTTATGGCAGAATGTGGAGAAACTGACTCCCCTGTAGGGGATGTGTGTGTGTGTAACTGGTACACCCTACGTAACCCTTTGATCCAGCTATTCCATTTCGACAATCCGTCCTACGCACTTAGCCTAGTGGGTAAAGATGTGTCTTCAAGGATGTTCACTGCAGTGTTGTTTAAAATTGTGAAAAATTGGAAACAGCCCACATTCAATACAAATCCAGCTAAATCAGTTCTACCGCAGAATGCTCTGCACCTCAGTGAGGGAAGCTATGTTAACGTGCAAAGACATAATATGTAAAATGAAAAAAGTTAAAAAAAATCTATAGAGGATGATCCTGTTGCTATTTTAAAAAAAAAAAAAAGCACACAGAACTATTACTTATGGTTACCTCTGACAAGTGGGATTGGGGAGTGAGGAAGTGGGGCAGACTGTCATAGAAAGTCACTCCTACTGGCCGGGCGCGGTGGCTCACGCCTGTAATCCTAGCACTCTGGGAGGCCGAGGCGGGCGGATTGCTCAAGGTCAGGAGTTCGAAACCAGCCTGAGCAAGAGCGAGACCCCGTCTCTACTAAAAATAGAAAGAAATTAATTGGC
>CAUYRT010101337.1:0-26547 GCA_963574885.1 Lepilemur ruficaudatus | reverse complement strand
AGTCCCAGCTACTTGGGAGGCTGAGGCAGGAGGATCGCTTGAGCCCAGGAGTTTGAGGTTGCTGTGAGCTAAGCTGACGCCACGGCACTCACTCTAGCCCGGGCAACAGAGTGAGACTCTGTCTCAAAAAAAAAAAAAAAGTGATCTATGTAACCAAAAATATTTGTACCCCCATAATACTTTGAAATATAAATAAATAAATAAATCACCAAAATTTTTTTTATATAAAATGAAATAACATCATTCATGTATAACCAAATGCTACAGCAATAAGAGAATGATCCAGAGGTCACAGTCGAGAGCCATTCAGCCATTCAGGGTTCAGATCTGGCTTTTCATCTGCCTAACTGTGTGATCCTGAGCAAGAAACTGAATCTAAGCCTCCGTCTTTCCTTCTGTAAAATGGTACTGATAGCCCAACCTCACAGAGCTGGCCTAAAAATTCAATGAGATAATATATGAGAAATGCTTAGCATGGTTTCTGGCATCCAATGGATGCTTAATAAAAATTTAGCTATGATTGATTGTGATTATTCATGGCTGAGGTATGTTCCTTAGATTTGGTGAGCCCCCAGCCCAAGGAAGAGAGAAATAAAGGGTCTGAGGGCTGAGGCACCCAGCATGAAGGCAAAGGTGTGGTCAGGACCCGGGGGGCCAGCAACAGTTTAGAAAGTGAGGTGTGTGGGGGCTGGTGTATGTATGTATGCACTGGGCTGGGGGTGAAGGCTGGAGGAGCTGCTGGCTCCAACAGGCACAACAGAACCAGGCCCCAGGTCTGCGGCTGGCTGGGCCTGAGCCAGCCAGGCCTTCTGATGGGGAGGGGGAGTCCCTCTGAGTGTGCTCATCCACCCTGTCCGGAATAGTCACCCCGCACTGAAACTGGCCCTGCAGTCTCTGCCCTCCAAGTAAATAGGTGTTGCTATTCTAAGAGAGGCCTGTGATAAAAATACTTGCTTTGCTTTGGAAGGTGTTTTTTTTTTTTAAGCCATGAAAATAACAGGGAAGTAGGCTGCCTATTTTAGGTTGGAGCCTTTGGCCTGCTTTCAAAGTCATGGCCCAAATGAGGTCTATTTAGAAACAGGTCACTGCGCTTTGCCACACAGCGATGGTCCCTCAAGACAAGCCTGCATGGATGCACCTAAGTGACTCTGGGGCTTGTGCCTGAGGGACTGAGTTGGAAGAAATTGCAGGGCCAAAGTTTACAAGCCCAAGGCCCTGGCGGTCTCTCCCCGGGGCCTCAGAGGCTCTTCTCTCCTCTGCTCCCCCACCAAGCTCTCAGGAGGTGGAGCTGCCAGCCTGCCTCTCTCCCCACCTTAGGAATCCTGTGTGAGGGTGGGACTGGGGTGTGGGGAATGCTCTGACTTCTCTATAAATCAGCCTATCATGTGCAGATCTAAGGCGGGAGTTCCTGTTAGGACCCGCATCTGGAACCGGGCAGGATTGTTCCATCCTCAGTGAACCCAAGGGTGCCTTTGGGGACTGAGAAAGACTCTGGAGGGGATGGCCTAAGGTTTCAGGGCAGCCGGAGTGGAAAAAACCTGTGCAGACTTAAGTTTGGATCTTGACCCTGGCCCACACTAGCTGTGTGACCTCAGGCAGGCAACTTCACCTCTCTGATCTTGTTTTCTTGTTAGTAAAATGGAGATAATAAAACCAACCTTATAGGACTTGGGAGGATTAAAGAAGATAATGTATTTAAAAGGACCTAATACAGCCAGGTATGGTGGCACAACCTAGTATACATAGGTTGGCTACCAAGTCGGGAAACACAGAGGAATTTTCAGAATAAATTATTGATAACATATACTAAAATTGTGTATATTTCAGACTTTAGGGTTACTTTGTGGTAATAATAATTGCTAGCATTTATATGGTGCCAGGCACTGTTCTAAATGCTTTACATGTATAAACTTATTAATTCTTCATAACAACCCCATGAAGTAGACACTATGTTATTTCCATTTTACAGATAAGAAAACGGAAGTTAAAAGACTTACCCACATTCACACGGCTAGTAAATGGCAGAAGCAAGAATCAAACCCGGGCAGTTAACCATAACACTATAGATAACCACTATAATATTGTTCCTTTTGCTAGTACGACTAACGTCTTGACACTCAGATAATGCTAATGGGTGAGAACAATGACAAGAACTACTATGACGGTTCACACAGTGCTGGCATTGCAAAGAATCTCAAAGGTCACCCCGTGACTGAGGTCTTAACTCTGCTTTTCTCAGTCAAGAACACATTGAAAGTCTTAAAACATGAGGGGAAGCATGGGGAGGCCTTGGCCGAGCCCGCCGGCTAGTCTGAGAAGCCAGGCTAGCTGTTGGTGAATGAGGACGCTCTGCGCTTAAGTCCACCCCTCGCCCCAAGTTCTACGTGTGTGTCCTGGGGGACCAGCAGCACTGCGATGAGGCCAAGGCTGTGGACATCCCCCACATGGACATCGAGGCGCTGAAGAAACTCAACAAGAATAAGAAGCTGGTCAAGAAGCTGGCCAAGAAGTGTGATGCCTTTTTGGTCTCAGAGTCTCTTATCAAGCAGATCCCTCAAATCCTCGGCCCAGGCCTAAATAAGGTTGGCAAGTTTCCTTCCTTGCTGACACAACGAAAACATGGTGGCCAGGGTGGATGAGGTGAAGTCCGCAATCAAGTTCCAGATGAAGAAGTTTCTATGTCTGGCTGTGGCCACTGGGCATGTGAAGACAACAGACGATGAGCTAGTGTACAATGTCCACCTGGCTGTTAATTTTTGGTGTCATTGCTCAAGAAGAATTGTCAGAACGTCCGGGCTTTATACATCAAGAGCACCGTGGGCAAGCCCCAGCACCTGTATTAAGGCACAGTCCAATAAATCTTAATGCTGCCAAAAAAAAAAAAAAAAGAATACACTGAAAACACATGGGAAGTAGTTAGTTAGCGTTTTTTGAGGGGGTATCTCTATTGGCCTATATTGCCCAGGCTGGACTCAAACTGCTGCGCTCAAAGGATCCTCTCACCTCAGCCTCCCAGTTTAGCTGGGACTATAGGCAGGCACTGCTGCACCCAGCTGAAATATTTTTTGACTTTGCCCAGCTGGTAGGTGAGCAGTGGTGTCTCAGTGTAGTCCCTCTTATTAGGTTGGCAGCTGCCTTTTTATATGTTTGATTTATTTGCATATTCCTTTCTGTAAATTGTCTGCTCATATCCTACAACTATTTTTCTATTGGGTTCTTCGTTTCTTCTTCTTTTTTTTTTGCAGACAGAGTCTCACTCTGTTGCCCGAGCTAGAGTGCCGTGGCGTCAGCCCAGCTCACAGCAACCTCAAACTCCTGGGCTCAAGCAATCCTCTTGCCTCAGCCTCCCAAGTAGCTGGGACTACAGGTCTTGCTCTTGCTCAGGCTGGTCTCGAACTCCTGAGCTCAAACGATCCTCCTGCTTCGGCCTCCCAGAGTGCTAGAATTACAGACATGAGCCACTGCACCCAGCCTTCATTTCTTCTTAATTGATTTTTGGAAGTCTTTTTATATTAGGATAACCAATTCTTCATCTGTGAAGTGAATTGCAAATATTCTTCCCCAGTTTGCCATTTGATCTTTGATTTTTGTTTCAGGTATTTATTACCATGAAGAAAGGTGGCTTTTTTGTAGGTCAACTCATCAATCTTTTCTTTTATGCCTTCTGGAATTTGTGCTATGTTTAGATATGGGGGTTTCCCCTGTACTGGAATTTTTTAAAAAAACTTTCTCATGTTTTCCACTAGTACCTCGAATGGTTTCATTTTTCACATTTAAATCTTCTGGTCATTTGGGTTTCATTTTGGTGTAATTTGCAAGGTAGAGGGCAAACTCCCTGTCCCCCACCCCTGGCCACCTCGCGTTTTCTAGATGTGAGGAAAACAACGCTTTTGATCCTATTCTGCATGTCTGGTATTTCCACTTTCAGCATGGGATCATTTCTGTCCAGTTCTAATTTTAATAAGAAAATTTGGCCTTAATTGGGTGTACCAGTGTCCAGGGCTGCCATAACAAAGGAGCACAAATTTAGTGGCTCAAAACAACAGAAATTTGTAATCTCACAGTTCTGGCGGCCAGAAGTGTGAGATGGAGGTGCCAGCAGAACCATGCTCCTGCTGAGGCGCGTAGAATCCTTCCTTGCCTCTTCCAGGGTCTGGCAATCCTCGGTGCTCCTTGCGTGCAGCTGCCTCTGCTGGCACATGCTGTTTTCCCTGTGAGTCTCTGTCTTCTCTTCTTGTAAAGACATCAGTCTTGTTGGGTGAGTGTCCACCCTACTCCACTACAACTTCATCTTAGCTTGAGTCTATCCGCAAAGACCCCATTTCCATTTCCAAACAAGATCAAGTTACAGGTTCTGGGGTTTAGCACTTGAACATATCTTTTGGGAGGACACAGTTCAACCCATAACATTTAGATCTTTTAAAAGATCTAAACTCTGGAGGAGACAATTTCAGAGCCATAGAATAAATGACAAAGAAAAATATCAAAATACAGATGAAAGACTTCTCTGGTTTAAAAATCTCCAAAACCACCACCACTATAATAATGACTGTCACTACAAAACCACAAAATAAAACAAAACAGTTTCAAAAAGTCAAAGAACTAGGAATAAACACTTGCAACAAATATAAATCATAAGAAGTAAATTTCTTTATCATACACTGTAATTCATACATATTGATAAGAAAAAGCATCAATACCCCAATTGTACAAGGTCATGAACAGTTAAGTCAGAAAACAGGGAGCATACATATGGGGAAGTATTCAACCCCACAATTAATCAAAGAGATGCAACTTAAAATAGTGATAAAGTAATTTCATTTTTTTAATAACCAACAGAAAAAAATAAGTTATAATACCTTGTGCTGGCAAAACTGTAGTGAAACTGGCAATCTTATATGCCACTGGTGGCAGTGAAATTGGTACCCTTTGGAAAGCAAGTTGGCGCTGTAGATAGAGGGCCATAACAATGTTTATAACAGTTGATCTGACTATTCAGCTTACGGGACTCTATACTATGGAGATAATCTGAAGTATGGAAAAGCTATCTGAAAAAAAGGCAGAGAAAAGGAATATTTGTTGGATCCCTACTATTAATAAATGCCAAGCTCTTTACACATCTTATCTCATTTTATTCCCTTCATAACTTTGTGAAGTTTGTGTTCTTTGCTCCTTGTACAGATAAGGAAACCAAGGCTCTATGAGGTTAGGCCCCTGTCAAGGTCACATAGCTTGTAAATGACAAAGCTGGGCATGGATCTGAGGTGACCAGTTCTAAAGCCACTGGACTTTAAGCTCCCAAGGCTGCCTATAAGGCAAAGCACCCTGATTCCTCTTCAGGTCAGTCCATCCATCTGCCAAATGTGAGAGCTAGAAGGTTTCTAAGATTTCTCCAAGCTCTGAGCTTTTGTGACTATTTATTTATTTTTTGAGACAGAGTCTCACTATGTTGCCCTGAGTAGAGTGCCGAGGTTGTAAGCAGCAACCTCAAACTCCTGGGCTCAAATGATCCTCCTGCCTCAGCCTCCCAGGCTGTGCCACCATGCCCAGCTAATTTTTTTTTCTCTATATATATTTTTTCAGTTGTCCAGCTAATTTCTTTCTACTTTTAGTGGAGACGGTGTCTCGCTGTTGTTCAGACTGGTCTCCAACTCCTGACCTCAAGTGATCCTCTTGCCTCGGCTTCCCAGAGTGCTAGGATTACAGCCGTGAGCCACCGCACTCTGGCCTGTGATTCTTTATTGCTGTGAATAACCTCAGAAAGAACAAATATTGCAATAAAAAATTGTGCAGAAAATATTGGACACACTTCATTTCCTCCTTCAGCTTTGGGACTTTCAGCCAAGATTAATCTTTGTTTTGGATTTTCATTTTGAATATATTGGTGTTTTCTTAATTAAGATTTGCTACTTACTATGTTTGGGTGCCTATTTGTTATATTTATTGAGCAAATATATTTCCATGATTAAAAGTGCAGGTTCTATATATGGATGTGCCTTGCAAATTTTCTCCTTGTTTCAAATAGGAGGTGGCTAGAAAAATTTTACAGAGTAAAAAAATAAATAAATGAGGAGGTGCAGAGCTGGACAACTTGAATTGGATCTACAGCTCACCCACTGTTAGCTGTGTCCTTGCCTGAGTTCTCTCATCTGTAAAATGTGATGATAATAGTACCTATCTCAAAGTGTTGCTATGAGATTTAACCATATGTTATAGGACCACATGACCATATGCCTTCTGGCATTATGTCCGACATACAGTTAGTACTCTATTACTGTTAGTTATTATTGTCAATAACTTCCTTTCTATGTTACAAGGCCAACCAATTCGCTTTGGAGTCATTTGGCTTCTGAAATTGTTTCTTTGTTTTGATACAGAGTCTTGCTTTGTCACCCGGGCTACAGTGCACTGGCATCTTCATAGCTCACTGCAACCTCAAACCCCTGGGCTCAAGCAATCCTCCTGCCTCAGCCTCCTGATTAGCTGGGAATACAAGTGTGCGTCACCACGCCTGGCTAATTTTTATATTTTTTGTAGAGACTGGGTCTTGCCATGTTGCTCAGGCTAATTTCAAACTCCTAGTCTCAAGTGATCCTCCCACCTATGCCTCCCAAAGCATCAGGATTACAGGCATGAGATACCACACCTGGCTCTGAAATTGTTCTAAAAGAAAACATTGATTTTCCTGATAAAACAAATGCCTATGGGACACCAACATTACTATCATAGAAGAAATCTGAGAGAGAAGATAAAACCACAGTTGCCCAGTTCCATAATGAGAAAATGAACTAAGAGAAAGCACCTTTCAGAATTTTTTTTTTTTTTCGAGACAGAGTCTCACTCTGTTGCCTAGACTAGAGTGCGGTAGCATCAGCCTAGCTCACAGCAACCTCAAACTCCTGGGCTCAAGAGATCCTCCTGCCTCAGCCTCCAGAGTAGCTGGGACTACAGGCATGCGCCACCATGCCTGGCTAATTTTTTCTGTACATTTTAGTTGGCCAATTAATTTCTTTCTATTTTTAGTAGAGATGCGGTCTCACTCTTGCTCAGGCTGGTCTCGAACTCCTGAGCTCAAACGATCCGCCTACCTCAGCCTCCCAGAGTGCTAGGATTATAGGCGTGAACCTTCCAGAATTTTAAATGTGTGAACCATATTTTAGTCTGAGAAAAGGAATGTTCAAGTAGTCTCTATTAATCAGATGGCAGGAGCTTTTAGCTAAGGTGGACCCTCTTGTATCATCTTCAAGTCTCCCTTCTGGAGATGGAAGTGAAGCAGCACAGATTTAAGGTGAACATCAGAGGATTACATCTTCAGCTACTGAACAAACTCCTCAGCTCTTGCTGACTCCAAGCAATGGGGCCAATGTCTACTTGCACAATATTGCTAATAATAAAAATAACACCGGAGTTCTCACAGTGTGCAGAAGCTAGTCTGGTGATGGCCTTTCCGGCATGAAACCCTATGATCCCATAAGAGCTGCACAGGCGGGCGGGGTGAAGCAAGCCCTCTGAGGGTGGAGCAGCAGAAGGCAGGTCCTTGGGGTCTGGAACACTCCTTCAGTTCCAGGACTCCCTCCCCCTGAAAGTGTGCACATAGCCCCAGTGATTTCCGTACGTGCTGGGAGAAAAGAGAAATGACCCTCACTGAACGTCGATACTCGGTTTCCAGAGAGAAAATCAACAGCTAATCGCCAAGGTACCTATTAGAGTTCTGTTACAAGCGATAGGAAAACTAACTCAATGGTTTTAAGTCCGAAAAAAGGGAACGTAATGCTACGTGGAATTGAGAAGCCCAGGTCTTGCTGGTTGCAGATCTGGCTTGTTTTAGCGCTCAAGAGAAGTCACAGGACCTTGTGGGACACATCCTCAGGCCTGTGGACTCCAGGCTCTGCTTGTACTGTGTAAAGATGGCTGTGGCAGCTCTGGCCTTCCCTCCCATCAAGCTTCAAGTTCCTGAGAAAGCCCAGAAGGCTTATTTGGGAGGCTCCCCCCAAATCATGAGATTCACTACTCCCTGGACCAATGGCAGTGATCAGGGCCATGTGCCTGAGTCACGGGCTCCACTCCTGGTCGTGGGGCAGAGTGCCCACCAAGTAGGTAGGCCGAGAGTAGGGGAGGGGCGGGGCTCCAAACTTCTGTTACGACAGGAAGTAAAGGGAAACGATGAAGTCCTCGATCACCGACTACTTCAAATAAGGCATCAGGCCCCGGGGTGGAGGGCAACGCAAATGCTGCCCAGGCCCTTCCAATGAGCCAGTCTTTCACTGAACTTAGGCTCTCACACACCACACTGCTTGTGTTCCCTGCACGCACACACACTGTATTAGTTATCTATTGCTGTGTAACAAAGTATCCCCAAACTTGGCAGCTAAAACAAACAAGCATTTATTATCTCACAGTTTATGAAGGTCACAAATCCAGGAATGGCTTAGCTGGTGGGTCTGGCTTGGGGCCTCTCTCTAGGTCACAGTCAAAACAATAAAAGCTGAGGTTGTAGTCAGCTGGGACACTGGCAGAAGGCGTGATTGGACCCGGGCGTCTGCTTCTTAGCTCACTCCTATGGCTGTGGGCAGGCGGCTGCTGCTGTTCGTCACATGGGCCTCCCCACAGGGCTGCTCATGGCAAGGCTTCCCTCAGAGCAAATGACCCAAAAGAGAGAGAAAGACACAGAAGTCACATTTTTTTAAAACCTTAGGTGAAGTTCCTTTTTTTTGTTTTGTTTTTCTTTTTTGTTTAGCAGCTTCACACACTGTCATTTGAGTGACGTGCCATCACTCCTGCCATGTTTTATTGGTCATGCAGACCAACCCTGACAAAATGTGGCAGGGGATCTCACAAGGGTGTGAATGCCAGGAAGTGGGGGGCCCGGGGGGTTGTCTTGGAGCCTGGCTACCACGAAGAGTGCCATTCCCTGCCTCTGTGTTTGTCTTTACTTGCCCTGTTCCTGCCGCCTCTGTCTCACCATCTCCCTCTCTTGGAGAACTTCATCTGGGCTTCCATCCCTGCTCAGACACCTCCAGGAGGCCCTCCCTGCCCATTCTCCAATCAGGCCCTCTCAGCCCCAGGTGGGTCACTGTATCTGTGTTCCTTGCATGGCCTGTAACCCGTCTGTTCTCCTCCACACTGTGCAGCGAGTCCCCCGAGGGCAGGGACCATCTCTACATCTCCAGTGTCCGGCGGGGCTCCCAGCCTGCAGTACATGCTCAGTACTTGTTCCCTGAAATAAACAGAATTGTAGATAATGGAGAATGAACAGGGGAACTGAGAGGACCGTCTGTATCATTTCAGCAGGACAAAGCAACACGAGCACATCTTTGTCCCTGATCATCTGGTTTTCATTCTCCCTTCGGAGTCAGCCAACTCGAGCCAATGAAGGAAATTGTACCAATTTTAGACCCTGGTTATGGTGACAATGAAATAACCTGAAATTAAAGTTCTAGTTATCCAAAAGCCTTGTTCCTTTAAGGTTTGCTTCAAGGCCAAAGATACCATTTCTCTTCTTGTCCTTCTTCTTCTTCTTTTTTTTTAATTTCAGCATATTATGGGGGTACAAATGTTTAGGTTACGTACATTGCCTGTGCCCCGCCCGAGTCAGAGCTTCAAGTGACTTCTGCCTTAACTAATAGTGAAATAAGCATATATTAAGCACCAATTGTATGCTCAGTGCTACATGTTGGCGGATAAGGGTGCTAGAATACAACACAATATGGCTCTAATCCCGCAGACCAAGAGAGGCCTGAGCCGCTTACCTTTTTTGAAGCTCCCGCTATATTTTTAAAATTATTTGTTTATCTATCTATCTATCTATTTATTTATTTATTTTTAAACAGAGTCTCACTCTGTTGCCCAGGCTAGAGTGCTGTGGCGTCAGCCTAGCTCACAGCAACCTCACACTTCTGGGCTCAAGCGATCCTTCTGCCTCAGCCTCCCGAGTAGCTGGGACTATAGGCATGTGCCACTATGCCCGGCTAATTTTTTCTATATATATTTAGTTGGCCAATTAATTTCTTTCTGTTTTTAGTAGAGACGGGGTCTTGCTCTTGCTCAGGCTGGTTTCAAACTCCTGACCTTGAGCTATCTGCCTGCTTCGGCCTCCCAGAGTGCTAGGATTACAGGCATGAGTCACCAAGCCTGGCCTATTTATTTATTTTTTGAAGACAAGGTCTTTATTCTGTCACCTTGGCTGGAGGGCAGTGGCACAATCATAGCTCACTGCACCCTTGAACTCCTAAGCTCAAAAGTTCTTCCCGCCTTAGCTTCCAGGTAGCTAGGACTACAGGCACTCACCACCATACCTGGACAATTTTTAAAATTTTTTGTAGAGACAGAGTCGCTATGTTGCCCAGGCTGGTCTTGAACTCCTGGCCTCAAGCAATCTACCTGCCTTGGCCTCCCAAAGTGCTGAGATTACAGGCGTGAGCCACTGTGCCCAGCCTCAGTTTTTTGTACCCTATTGGATACAATGTATACTGTTCAGGTGACAGGTATACTAAAAGTCTAGACTTCTTCACTATGCAATTTGTCCATGTAACAAAAACCATTTGTACTCCCTAAATCTGTTAAAATAAAAATAAAAAATAAAATAAAATAAAATGTAACTCATAGGTGTGTCTGATTGTACTTTTCAAATAAGGCAGCAATAATATCTCCCATCTCACATGAATTTCTATAACCTCACCAGTCCCGCATCAAGAGATGGAGTTTGTGTTTTCTCCTCTTGACTCTGGGTGGCCTTGCGATAGTTTTAACTAGTGGAGTACGGTGGAAGTGATTCTAGGTCAGTAGGTCATATAAGATCACGGGGCATTATTTGCTGGTGCTCTGAGCCCCCTGGGAGTAATTCTTGGACTACTCCAGCTTGTTACCAAACAATGGGCAACTGGAATAATAGTCTATCACAGATAGTGTGGTCTGGTATCAAGGCTCCAATTTAGGCCGGGCACGGTGGCTCACGCTTGTAATCCTAGCACTCTGGGAGGCTGAAGCAGGTGGGTAGCTTGAGGTCAGGAGTTTGAGACTAGCTTGAGCAAGAATGAGACCCCGTCTCTACTAAAAATAGAAAAAAATTAGCTGGACAACTAAAATAGAAAAAATTAGCCAGACATGGTGGTGTGTACTTGTAGTCCCAGTTACTTGGGAGGCTGAGGCAGGAGGATTGCTTGAACCCAGGAGTTTGAGGTTGCAGTAAGCTAGGCTGTCACCATGGCACTCTAGCCAGTGAGACTCTGTTTCCAAAAAAAGTGAAAAGGCTCCAATTTAAAATTATATGATTTTGGCCAGGTGTGGTGGCTCATGCCTATAATCCTAGCACTCTGGGAGGCCAAGATGGGCGGATCGCTCAAGGTCAGTAGTGGGAAACCAGCCTGAGCAAGAGCGAGACCCTGTCTCTACTAAAAACAGAAAGAAATTAATTGGACAACTAAAAATATATATAGAAAAAATTAGCCGGGCATGGTGGCACATGCCTGTAGTCTCAGCTACTCGGGAGGCTGAGGCAGGAGGATCACTTGAGCCCAGGAGTTTGAGGTTGCTGTGAGCTAGGCTGACGCCACGACACTCTAGTCTGGGCAACAGAGTGAGACTCTGTCTCAAAAAAGTAAAATAAAATAAAATTATATGATTTTATTCTGGTCAATGTATCTCTCTATAAGCTTGTATGGGGACAACTGCAAATTTTAAGACCTTTCCATGGTTATATGACCCTCCTGGCCTCTGTCCAGGGTCATCTACATAATTTATGAGGGCCAGTGCAAAATGAAAATGCAGGGCCTTTGTTCAAAATGGGGGAATGCCATTTAAAGGTACTAAAATCTGGAACTTTTTATTTTCTTCCATGGTCTCTCTTAATCTCTCCTGGCGGTTTGTATTTACTATTTAATGCCATGTTCCTTCAGATATGGGAATATTCACAGGACGAATGCAGACCCCATCGGGGACCAGTGTGTGCTCACCAGCTGGCTCCCAGCTCACCCCTCCCACCAGCTTGCAGACTGATGCGCTTGGTCCAGCTGGGGGCAGGGAAGTCAGTTTCTCCTTCCCACTGGAACACTATCCCAACTCATGGTGGATGGTGAACCTCAAGTGGTTGCAACCTCTGTGCCGGCAGTGCTCAGTTCCTGGGTCAGCGGTGGGAGAGAGGCCCCTGCTGCGTTGCCTGCCAAACACGTAGTGGTACTGCCACAGCAGCTGGCCTTTGTGGAGTCCCACTCTGATCTTCCTGCCCTACCCTAAGGTGGGAGGGCTGCCACAGGAGCTGGGGAGGGGGTAGGGGAGGCTGGGCAAGAGTGGCATGGGGGTGGGGAGATGTGGCAGAATGGTGGAGCAAGTAGCCAGAACCACTCCCCACTCATGTGGGGAGGAGGCAAGAGGCCAGACCATGCGAGAGTAGAGGTTCTAAGTCCCCTGTGCACACTTCATTGTCCCATTGGATGTCACTTACAAAACACAAATTCAAAGATAAATGGGTAAAAATTCCAAGACAGAGACCACAGAGCATTAAATCCCAAGTGTGGGAGTCTTCTGAGTGGGGTACGGGTGACTAGCTCATGTCATGGCCATGAAGCCCACCCTGCCTCTCACCATACAAGACAACATGTTTTAAATAGGGATCTCAGCCCCCAAGAAAGCCCTGGGGGTGGGCGTTATCCCCATTCACACATAAGAAAACCTCTCAGACAGGTGCATAAGCTAGTTTGCCTGGCCCCCAGAGTCACACAGCTAATAGGATCAAGAGATGGAAATTCAAAGTCTGATTCCACCCAAGCTTGGTGGCCGGCCTGTAATCCCAGCTACTAGTGAGGCTGAGGGGGAAAGATCGCTTGAGCCCAGGAGTTCGAGGTTAGTCTGGGCAACATAGTGAGCTCCTGTCGCTATTAAAAATGTCTGATTCCAAAGCTTGTGCCTATTGTGCAATGCCTTTGCGAGCCTCAGGAAAGGCAACACACATAGTCAAGTAAACTTAGTTGCGGCAGATAAGGATCCTTGGAGAGGTGGTCCTGGAGCTGGATCTAAAGTAGGCAAGAGTATTCCTAGCAGAGGGACTAGCATGAGCTCTTCACTGAGCTGCTCTGGGTTCCATAGCCCTGCATGGGCAAGCAGGAAGGAGAGGAGCCCGTCCTGGGGAAGGAGGAATCAGACAGGGCTGGTGAGATAGGAGAGAAGCACAGAGGTAGAATTTCAAAAGGAAGAGCATGTCCTTTACCAAATGCCACAAAGGGCACTGAAGCCCAGGCTTGGGACATCCTCCTGGGATTTGACTGAGGGCCCTGGAGGAAAGTTTCTGGGGGAAGGAGAGTCATTCTGGGGATGGCTGTGGAAGGCAGACTGTTGGGGCTCAGTGGAGGGATGGGTGAGAAAATGGGGCTTGAGTCTAAGCCATTTTTGGATGGATTTGGCCCGGAAAGGGAAGGATCAGGGTAGTAAATGGGGTAACGCTGAATTTGAAAGTGTTGGTGTTTTTCTTCTTCAAGACCTGTCCCGGTAGGGCAAAAAGCAGGGAGTTGGGGAGAGGTGTTGGGGTTGTGGGGGAGCAGCGTTCCTGAGCACCTGCTGCCGGCCACAGCCTGTGCTTTCCTGTTGTTTCCTCCCAACAAAGCCTGAAAGCAAGAGTTCCTACTCTTTCTTGACCCAATGGAGAGACCAAGAATCACAGGGCTGAGGGGCAGGCTGGATTTGATCTCCCACCTGTCTGGTTCCAGAGCCCTTACCTGCCCCTCTGTGCAGAGTAGAGAGGAGGGCTTGGGTTGATCAGGGAGATAGTACATGTGCTCCTCAGGAGCTGCTCAGCTAGGAATATGATGGAAAGGGGCAGGGAACAGAGCCCTGGGCTCCTAGTAAAGGCAGGTCTTCAGCCCTGAGGTGTGTCCAGGGCTGGATGAGGGGGAGTGAGACAATGGAGAAGGCACTAGGGCTGGAGAACAGGCCATGGACCTTGCCCTATGGCTCATTCCCCTATCTCTCAACCTCAGTTTCCAGTGTGGATCATGCAATTTGACCTTCAGGCCCGTATTTTTGTTTTATGTTTTTTAAATTTTGAGTGGGTAACACACTCACATGGCTCAAAAATTAAAAAATTTAAAAAGGTAGGCCGTGCAAACTATTTTTCCCACTCTTATACCCCATCTACACCGTCCCCACCCTCCTGCTGGCCTGTGATCACTGTTAGTAGCATTTGGTGTGTCCTTCAGACATACTTTAAGCCTGTAGAAGCAAATGTTTTCCTCCCTTTTCACCAAAAGGAGCATACTTTTCACACTGTTTTATCTCTTGGTTTGTTTTTTGTTCCCTTCAACAGTATTTCTTGGACATCTTTCCAAAGCAGTACATAGAGTTCACCATTCTTACAGCTGCATGGTATTTGTTTAGATTACAGGCACTCGGCAAGGAATAACCTGTTTGGACATCATTTCACAGGTTTACAAGTATATCTACAGGATATATTTCCAGGAGAAGAATTCCTGGAACAAAAGATGCATGCATTTATAATTTTGATATTACCAAATTGACTTTCATAGAAACTGTTTCAATTTATATGTCCCCAAGTAATTTATGAGAGAGTCCAGCTCTTAATTTTTTCTTTTTTTGAGACAAAGTCTCTTTCTGTTGCCTGGAAAGAGTGCAGTGGTGTCATCATAGCTCACTGCAAATTCAAACTATGGGCTCAAACAATCCTCCCACAATAGCCTCCCATATAGATGGGACTATGGGCGTGCGTCACCATGCTCAGCTAATTTTTCTATTTTTTGTAGAGATGGGGTTTCACTTTTGCTCAGGTTGGTTTCAAACTCCTTGGCTCTAGCAATCCATCCACCTTGGCCTCTCAGAGTGCTACAATTACAGGTGTGAGCCAGCCAAAGTCTTAATTTTTTACTGCTTTCAAGATGATTGTACTAGGCTTTCCTGCAAATGACATCACAGTGTATATTGTGGCTACCACCTCAGCAGTTAGCCCCTCATCCCCATCATGGACTGCCAATTAGAGCTTGAAGGGGATTGACACTGGGCCACACATCTTTTGCCCCTCCAGACCTCCTCTTCATCATTCTTTCCACACTTTCTGCCTCAAGGAGGCAATCTCTAACCACAGAGAACTGCTTGCTGTTTCCCAAACATATCATGTTACCCTTCTGTGCCTTTGCCTATACTGTTCCCACCTCCTGCCCTGTGTTCTTCCTCTGTCTGGAACATGCCGACTCATTTTCAAGACAGCTAAAATGTCTCTGTGGAGGCTTTCCTGCCTCTCGATGGCAAGGCCGGTCCCTCCCTCCCTCTTCTAGGTGCCCTCCCACAGTTGTCCATGACAGCACATTCCCAGCACCTGGTAGGGTAACTGTTTGTTTACATGGCTCTGCCTCTCCCAGCACCCAGCCCAGCCCAGGGCCCACACTTTAAACTCATCTGTGACTAAAATTAAACTTGCTGGAGGGGCAGGATAGCATGGAAAGGCCAAGATGTGGGAGTCAGACTAAATGTGACTCTACCCTCTGTCCTCAGCCTCTCCTGCCCGTTCTCTGTGCTCTAACCACACTGCCTGCATTCCTGCTCCAGAATGTTCTTCCTCTGGTTCTTTGTTGTCCTCCAGTGCCAAGCTTCACTGTCACCTCCCAAGAGAGTTCTTCCTTGATATTGAATCTAAAGGCACACCCCCTTCCTATTCTATCATTTTCTAGTCATTCCCTTCTTTGATTTGCCACAATCCTAATTATCATGTTGATTTGTTTTACTTGCATGGGACCAGCACTAACACAGGGCCTGGCATATATTAGGTATTACAGAAATTTTTATTAACGGAATGTGGAATGAACAAAAGAACAGGTATAACTCTTCGCTCCACCACTTACCAGCTTTGTGTCCTTGGATTAATTACTTAACCTCTCAGAAGGGCTCCTCATCTAAAGATGAAGCCTTTCATTGGTTGTGTATTGGGGATTGTGTAAAAATGCTCGATATATGGCAGCTGTTATTTATTTTTTCTTTCCTGTATCTGAAATATGTACCCTTTTTGCCAGCCTTAAATACTTTACTGTCAATCTTTCAAAAGAAATTTTTATTGAGGTGTAACAATAGTACAGAAAAGTATATACACCAATTTTGACATTTATATACACCTATGTAACCACCTCTTAAATTAAGAAGAACATTCTAACACCCAGGAATGTTTCCGTGTTAGCCTTCCCCAACCCCCATCCTTTACCCCACCTGTGACTCTCTCCCTCCTGTTTGATCTGACATAATCATGTCCATTCTATTCTTCCTTCAAACCATTTTAGACCATTCCTTCCCCCCATTCCTCTTACGGGAACTTTCCTAATATTGCTAGTTCTCCTGACCTCTCTTACTACCAAACTAGGTCTTTAAAGTAAGGGACGTGCAACCCACCACGTAACACATGTTCCTAGCACCATTCTTCATGATAGCCAAAGGATGGAAACAGCCCAAATGTCAATCAACAGATGAATGGATAAACAAAATGTGGTTTAAACTTACAGTAGCATATTTTCAGCCACAAAAAGGAATGAAGTACTGACACATGCTACAATGTGGATGAATCTTGAAAACATTTTTTTTTTTTCCAGAGACTGTCACTTAGGCTAGAATGCAGTGGTGTGATCACAGCTCACTGCAGCCTTGAACTCCTGGGCTCAAGGGATTCCCCTGCTTCAGCCTCCCAAGTAGCTGGGACTATAGGCATGCACCACCATGCCCAGCTAATTTTATTTTTCATTTTTTTTTTTTAGAGACAGAGTCTCACTATATTGCCCAGGCTGATCTGGACCACCTGGCCTCAAGTGATCCTTCAGCGAGCCAACCATTATGCTAAATGAAAGAAATCAGTGACAACAGCTTACATACTGCACAAGAGCATTTATATGAAATAACCAGAATAGATAGATCCACAGTGACAATGCATATTGGTGGTTGCCAGGGGTTTAGGGGATGGAAAGAAACTGCTTAATGGGTAAGGGGTTTTACTTTGGAGTAATAGAAATGTTCTGGAACTAGAGGTGGTGGTTGCACAAGACTGTATATGTACGACATGCTACTAAATGTTAACCTTAAAATGGTTAATTTCATGTTATGTGAATTTCACCTCAATAAATTATTTTTTAAAAAATGAAGGCTGGGCGTGGTGGCTCATGCCTGTAATCCTAGCACTCTAGGAGGCTGAGATGGGAGGATAGCTCAAGGTCAGGAGTTCGAAACCAGCCTGAGCAAGAGCGAGACCCTGTCTCTATTAAAAATAGAAAGAAATTAATTAGCTAACTAAAAATATATAGAAAAAATTAGCTGGGCATGGTGGCACATGCCTGTAGTCCCAGCTATTTGGGAGGCTGAGGCAGAAGGATTGCTTGAGCCCAGGAGTGTGAGGTTGCTGTGAGCTAGGTTGATGCCACGGCACTCTAGTCCGGGCAACAGAGTGAAACTGCCTCAAAAAAAAAAAAAAAAAAAAAAAATGAAGTAGCCATCTTCATAGGTCAGCTGAAAGGTTAGAATGAGGCACAGACTCCTTTCAATTTCTAAGCTGTAAAGTGTCGGGCAAATATCAGCTGGGGGTACCTGAAGGAAGGAATGGCTAGAGGATCAGATGTGGCTTCACTGCTTGCTTCAATTAGTAATGATGATAATAAGAGATAGCTATAATAATTACAGCTAACACTTCTACAGTGCTTAATATGAGCCAGGCACTGTTCCAAGCACTTTACATCTAGAACTTACTAAATCCTTACAACTCTGTGGTGGGTATCATCACATTTTCTTTACAGATGAGGAAACTGAAGAACTGAGAGATTTAAAAGGCTTGTCCAAGTCACAAATAAGAAAGCAGAAGGGTCCAAATTTGAACATAATCAGTTAGGCCCCAGATAAGACTCAACCCATAGGCTCTGTGCTAAGAGCTCTCTAGGTTTTTCTCTCATTTAATCCCATAAGGTAGGTGTTATTGTTATTATTCCCATTAAAAAAAGTGCCCCTTATGGTCCTACATTTCTCCTACATTTATTTTCATGTTGGTCCATACACTCCTGTCATTATTTCCTTTGCTTCATTTTTTTTTTCTTTGAGACAGGGTCTTGCTTTGTCACCCTGGCTAGAGTGCAGTGGCATCACCATATCTCACAGCAACCTCAAACTCCTGGGCTCCTGATCCTCCTGCCTCAGCCTTCCAAGGAGCTGGGACTACAGGCGTGTGCCACTATGTCTAGCTAGTTTTTCTATTTTTTGTAGAGACAGTGAGGTCTCACTTTTGCTCAATCTGGTCTTGAACTCCTGACCTCAAGGGATTCTCCTGCCTCCCAGAGTACTAGGATTACAGGCGTGAGCCACCATACCAGCCTTTGCTTCATTTTTCTTTAGACTGCACCTATTAGTACCTGAATGTATTATTTACACTTTATTTTGGTTTTTTATTACAAAAAGACCTGGAATTTGATTACTGTTCATATCCAGAACAAAGTATGGTACATAATAGAGTCTCATCAAATACTTAAAAGAAATGGTACACGTGGCATTAGGCAGTATGAGGTATTTTATGTGCTTGTGTTTGAATAAATAGGATACGTCCATATGCAAATGTTCATTTTAAACTTAACATATTGGGCCGGGTGCGGTGGCTCACGCCTGTAATCCTACCACTTTGGGAGGCCGAGGCGGGTGGATTGCTCAAGGTCAGGAGTTTGAGACCAGCCTGAGCAAGAGTGAGACCCCCTCTCTACTAAAAATAGAAAGAAATTAATTGGCCAACTAAAAATATATATAGAAAAAATTAGCCAGGCATGGTGGCGCATACCTGTAGTCCCAGCTACTCGGGAGGCTGAGGCAAAGGATTGCTTGAGCCCAGGAGTTTGAGGTTGCTGTGAGCGAGGCTGACACTATGGCACTTTAGCCTGGGCAACACAGTGATACTCTGTCTCAGGGAAAAAAAAAAAAAAAAAAAAACTTAACATATTGGACTAAAAAAATCAGTACATAGATCTACGTCATTCTTTGATGGATGCATGAGGCACCATTCATTTAACTAGTTTCCCATTAATCCACATTTTTTCCCCAATGTGGCACTATCTTAGCACATGCTTTTTTGTGCTTACGTGTACTTACTTCTCTAGAATTAGTGCCTAAAAGTGGGACTGCAGGAGGAAAGGAATATACATTAAAACTGTTAATGGATGATGCCAAATTGCCCCTCAGATATCCGGTCCTGTCAGCGATATATGAGGGCACAATTGGTTTCAATATGCTTCGAACCAAAGTGGATATTATCAGTCTTTCAAACTTTTTGCCAATCTGATGGGGGGAAGTGAACCCCAATTTACAGATAAGGAAACGGAGGTTTAAAAAGGCTTAGGGAGGCAGGGCGCGGGTGGCGTACGCCTGTAGTCCCAGATACTCGGGAGGCTGAGGCGGGAGGATCCCTGGAGGCCAGGAGTTGGAGGGTGCAGTGAGCTATGATCGTGCCACTGCACTGCAGCCTGGGCGACAGCGAGAGACCTTGTGCTAAAAAAAAAAAAAGGTTCAGGGACTTTCCCACACAACTGGTAAGCGGCCGAGCCGTGATGAGGCGAGATTCGGCACCTGATGTGTCCGCCCGCAGAGAGGAAAACTGGGTACTGTTGTGTTGTGCGTCCTTGGGCACGTCTGGTGATCTCTGAGCCTTGCGATGCCGGCATGCAGGCCTTCCTCTTCCCATCTAGGCCCCAGGCTCCTCAGGGGCGGCCCAGCTAAGACTCTTCCCGGTTACCGACCGCTCCTCCTGAAACCCGGCCAGTTTCCCCTCACGGCCTCCTCGGCTCCAAAATGGCGGCCGCCAGGGCCCCGAGGCCACGCCCTTAGAGGCGGGGTCTGAGTTCAGGCCAGAGCGAAGGATGCTCGAGCCAAGTTTGAAGTCGACAGCCAGAAGAGCTCGCACAGAAGCGGAGACTCGGTGGCGCCGCAGGTCGGGAGGAGGAGCACCGAGTGGAGGCTTTGCTGGCCTGGGCCGCCCTAGAGTATCTTCATCGCGGGCGTTGGGCCGCCATCTTAGATGGCGGGAGTAAGAAGACGAGCGTGAGGCGGGAAGACTTCTCTGTCGCTCTCGTTGGGCCCCGAAAAGGGCCAGTTGGCCGGGCTTTAGGGCGTGTGCCCTGAGGCGCGGAGCGCAGGTGCTACGATGCGGGGGCTGCCCGGGGCTCGGTCCCCTGGGCTGGGGACGCGCCGAATGTGACCGCCTCCCGTTCCCTCACCCGCCGCGGGGAGGAGGAGCGGACCAGACGCCGCCGCCAGACGACAGACACTGGGGCGGTCCGGCTCCCTCAGGTAGGCGCGGCAGGGCCGGGTCGTGGCTGCCGGGGGAGCCGGGCGCGGCGGAGGCTGAGGTGCCGGCCTCCCCGGCGGGTGGAGTGGCTCCGCGGCTGCCGGGCGGAGGGCGAGCCAGGCCGCTGTCACCCCGGGTGGCGCTGGGCGGGGGCCCCGGCGCCTCGCGTCATGGCCGGCGAGCCTAGTTTCCACATCCACACTCAAGTTTCCCTGTGTTCTGTGGAAACGCGCCAGCGCCACCCTCGTGCCCAGTGCGCATTCCTCGTTTTTGGCAGTGGGAGAATCCGCCCGAGCTGCCCGGTGTGTGTTGTCACGCGAATGGGCTCATTCCTGTTCTCTCTAGTCGCCGAGCGGGGGACCCAGGCTCGCACCCTTTCAGAGTCCTTCAGTCGAGTGCCACCCTTTTAGGGAGGACGAGAGGAATCGGGGAAGGAGGAGGAAATGGGTCAGCGCCCCACCGCGGAGGCGTCGGGCCTCGCCGCGGGTTTCGGGCTGTGGCTACCGATGAGAGGTGCGGGATGCTCATTCTGCGCATTGGCCTGGGGATGCTTTGGAACGGAGAGCCAGAGCTGCCTTTCGTGCGAAGCGAGAGCCGCAGGGACGCTCGGTTCGCGGCTGCCGAGGCTTCTGCAGAGCCAGGCGATGCCCAGAGAGAGTTCAGACATCACGAGCGCAAGGCGCCTGTGTTCATTGATTGTTCTCTTTCCAGGGCTCTGGGTGTTCCTCTGGTGTTCATTCTCTGGTGGGAAGAATGATATGACCTCATATGTCTCCTTGAGATGTGACTGGGTCCCAGGGGGTCACTTATTCTAAGTAAAGAATGAATTCAGCGCACGTTCGTTGAGCATTTCTGTCTGCCTGGCGTCTGTGGGCTGCGTGGAGAGACCGTGTGCGCTCTGTGCGCTCCCGAGGCCTGAAAACAGTGCAGTGTGGTAGGCTTGGCTTACCAAGTGTTGTGGAAATTTAGACAGCTAGTTTTTCTTGGGAGATTTGGGGACGCATGTACGGTGGAGACTTCTGCACCGAGTTTTGAAGGACTGATGTATAAGTGCTCGCCAGGTGAGGAGGAACTGAGGGAACAGCTGCTACAAAGGTGTAGAGGCAGGCAGGAGTCGATGAGTTTGGGCAGCAGCCAGTTGCCTGGGGTACAGGGAAGAAATGGTGAGAGATCAGTCTAAAAAGTTGCTAGATTGTGAAGGGTCTGTCTGTGTTGTTGATAGTGTGAACTAGTTGATTTAATTTGGATTATTCTAAATGAAGCGTTTTATATCAAATGTTTTGCACTTATACAGTGGTGAATGAACTGAACTCATATTCCTAAGGATTCTTGCAAAAGATTCTTCTGAAGTTATATTTGCTCACAAAAATGTTAACTTTATAAATGTAGTACACTCTACTAATGCTGAATTTTAAATGTCTGTTCACAATGTAAACCATGTTCCCCAGCCTTATAGAAATAGTAGATTATATAAAACAGACATCTGAAAAAGCGTAGAATGCATGTGAGTATTTGTAGTTTAATGAATGTATTTTATATAGTAAACTGTTTCTTTGGATTGATTCCCTGGATTCCAATTCTGTTAGAAAGTCTTTAGCTCTGTGAACATAATTTTCCTAAAATAGCTGTGTTATTGTGGGATTAATGCTTATGGTAAGGTGATTATTACAATCTTAACAGACTTCAACTAGCAGTTCCTAAATCTTTCTTGGGTTGTGATGATTATGTACTACTGAAGAACATCAAGATTCTTTTGGCTTTTTTTTATCCTTATCACTCAAGGGCTAAGCTGTTTAAGATGCGACAGAAACATTTGTCCCAGTTGAACACTGGATACTTGGAAAATAAACATGTTACTGTTTGTGTTCTAAAAGCTTATCTTTTAGGTATGTGGTGTTTGCAATTATAAATTGTAGTGAAATTGCTTAGTTTTGTTAAAATTTTGACAATAGTTGAAAAAATGTGTGCCTTCAAATTAGAAGGCTTGACTGAAATACATTTGAACATATGGGATTTGGTTTAGCAGAAGAAAAGTGAGAAACAGGTTAAGCTGGTTATTTATAATGAAAAGTATCTAAAAGATGAAGTGAAGAATGATTAAACATAAAGTATTGTATTATAGTTGCTCTGAGGCTAGTTGCTTTTAGTTTAAAACATGCCATTTGTTTGCTCTTAAACACACTACATACTTCTTGGAAGTTAAATTCTACTTTTCTAGAAGCACTAGATTATTTATGAAATGGAAAATATAATTAATAACTAATCTATTTTAGATAGTCTACTGGTAGTAAATGTATGATTCTTTTTTTTTTCCTCCTAGCCATTAGACCACCAGGGAAATGTATGATTCTAATATATTTAAATTTCAGATAAAACTTTGTTAGTAACCTACTGCTTAAAAATAGAAGAATGTTACATCAGGGAGTACTTTTGCTTATATATTAGGAACATAATAGGCTGTACATAATGATCTTGGGAGGAGCTTGTAAGCCAAACAGCACGCCTTAATGTTGACTTGCAGAAGAGACTTTCAAGTATTGCCTTTGAAAAGGCAGCAGACTAATGTGACAGTGAGGGGGTTAGGAAACACAAAAATCAAACTTTGACTTGAAAAGTTTTTTTTTTAAAGTTGTATAGATCATGGAAGTCATTTCTTCAAAGCAAATGACTATTAGGTGGAAAATGGCTCACTTTGACTAGATTATTTGGAAAATCAGGGAACACTGGGTTCATTTAGGATGAGGTTGTTCAGGGTTTAGGTCTTTATTTCTTTTTCTTTTTTTCTTTTATTACACTCAAAGATGGTAGAGAGTGGACTGCTCCAATAAGGAACAGTCTAGGTCTTATTTTTTGGTGTGTGTATGTGTATACATAGGTAGAATTCCTAATTGCTCATCTGACTGGGTTCAAAATATAATACTAGATACTCGTGTTATAATTCAGTTGGCACATTTGTTATACAGCTAAATTATCTTGCCTGTAAGCCTCAAGATAGTAATGGCTGGGTATTTTATTCTTGCCTTAAAGTTGTGAATAAACATTCCTTAATTACGTATTAATGGTTTCATTTTTAATTTTACAGTGTTTGAGTCATTCTGTTACTTTGTTTCTCCCAGAATTACTAGGGTAGCTCTCACTAGTTAGCAAAAAGTTAACTTTTTTTTTACTTAACTTCATATCTGTTTGTCTTTCTTCTAAAATTACTCCTAGAATCTCAGATTAACCAAGGAAAATGTCAAGTGGGTGTTGTTTCTTTGTTACTGGTCTAGGCTGTCTGAAGTTGCTTTGGCAAATTACTTACGAAGTGTATTAATTGTCATCACAGTCCAGTCAGTATACATAGTATTTTTTGAGGAACACTTGACACATAGTTTTATTTTTAGACCAGATTCTAAGGGATTTTGCTCGGTGGGGATTGACAGTCCTAAAACTAGTTTACAGTTTAAAAACCTTTGTGATTTAGAGTTTGTTTACATTTTTGGTTAATGAATGGGAAAAGCAGCACATAATAGCAATCAGTGTTTTAATGGAACCCAGTATGTCTTAATTACTTCTGAGGAACCTTGTAGGCTGTACAGTGTGTCATCTTCCTTCTCTTTTTACTTGTTGGATTTAATTTATTGCCATTCAGTAGCAGGAGTAAATACATCTTTACGGCTTTAGTCCTCTTTATTTTCCTCCAACCTGCTGTGGAAAGTAAGTGGTCTGATTTCTTCAAAGCTATGTAATACTAGCCATCACATTTGGACAAAGAATTTCCCTTCATCCCTGTAGATATCTCCATAGATACCTGATGAAAGAGTTGGCTAGTGAGTGGTTAATATGTCTTTATGTTAAGGGCTTTCATTCTTAATCAGGGTTATTCAGAGACATCCTTCTCAACTTTCGATATCTTTTAACATCTATCCTTTACCTAGGTTTGGGATAGATGAAATCCTGATTTTTCCCTGGAAGAACACAACTCTTGCCCTCTGTGGCAAATCTAATTAGGAAGCTCAGAGTTTCTGGGAGAGGCATTTCCTGGGATCCAGGTTGTCATTCAGAAAAGAGCTTAAAGCCAGCAGTGGTGAGTTGAAAAATATAATTAATAAAAATTAAAACAAAAAGAAAAAGAGAAAGGAGCTCCCACTTGCATTTAAGAAAGTTTTGTACAATAGAAGAAACTAGGAACAGTTCAAATGTCCAGTAATAATAAAATGATTAAGTAAACTGTGGTATAGCCACTTGATGGGACACTATGCTTTTCATTTAATATGGCATATATGAAGCATTTATGACATGGAAAATGCTGAACACAAAATTTTGTATCTGGAATGTGTAAACCTGTATTTAAAAGACCCCAAATTTAATACAGTAGTCCCTCCTTATCCATAGTTTCTGTTATCTGTGGTCAACCGAGGTCCAAGAATAGGTGATACAGTGCTATAAGATATATAGAGACAGCACATTCATATAACTTTTATTACAGTATACTTATATTATTACATTTTATTACTAGTTTTTTGTTCTTTTTGAGACAGAGTCTTGCTCTGCTGCACTAGTAGCTGTGGTGTCAGCCTAGCTCACAGCAACCTCAATCTCCTGGGCTTAAGCAATCCTCCTGCCTGAGCCTCCCCAGTAGCTGGGACTACAGGCGCACACCACCATGCCCAGCTGAATTTTTTTCTATTTTTAGTTGCCCAACTAATTTTTTTCTGTTTTTAGAGATCTCACTCTTGCTCAGGCTGGTCTTGAACTCCTGACCTCAAGTGATCCTCCTGCCTTGGCCTCCCAGAGTGCTATGGTGAGCCACCACACCCGGCCTACTATTAGTTATTGTTAATCTCTTACTGTACCTAATTTATAAATTAAACTTGATCATAGGTATGTGTAGGAAAAAACGTAGTATTAATATAAATAGTATAAGTTTTGGTACTATCCTCGGTTTTAGGCATCCACTGTGGGTCTTGGAATATATCTTCTGTGAATAAAGGGAGACTGCTGTACAATGGAATATTATTCAGTTATACAAAGAATGTACAGATATATACCACAACATGGATGAATCTTATAAACATTATGCTAAGTGAAAGAAGCCATGCAGAAAAGACCCCATATTGTATTATTCTATTAATATGAAATGTCCAAAACAGGCAAATCCATAGAGACAGAAAATAGATTAGAGGCTGGAGGAAGTGGGGGAATGGGTTGTTACAGTGATAGGGATTTCTTTTTGGGGTGATTAAAATGTTCTAAAATTGATTGTGGAGGTGGATATACAACTCCGAATGTAATAAAAGCCATTGAATTGTACCCTGTTGATGGGTGAATTGTATGGGATGTGAATTATATCTCAAAGCTGTTTAAAAAACAAACCCCAAAACTTGTACATAGGAAGAAAATATATGCAGGTGTTAGCAGTGATTGTTAAACAGTAGAAATAAGAATAATTTTCCTTTTTATATTCTATACTTTACAAATTCTCTGAGTATATTGCTTTTATAATACAAAAACACAATAAAGTTACATGAATTCTATTCATGATATGGGCCCTTATATCACTCCATACATTCAGTCACTTGTCAGATTGCACTGACAACTATATTTTTGAGCTGCTTTGAGCTACTTTCTGTTGCCTTCAGATTAGTTCAGGTCTTTATTACTATTTGCCTGGATTATTGTTAGAACTTCTGAACTGAACTTCTTTCTCTTATTTATTTCCATGCCAGTGCATTCTCCACATTATGGCCAGATTCACTTTCTTAATGTGCAGATTCTTAAAAATTAAATTTCATATATTTATTTTTTGAATAAATAATGTGGTCACATGTCACTTTTTTTTTTTTTTTTGAGATAGGATCTTTCTCTGTTGCCCAGGCTTAAGTGAAGCGGTGCTCACTGCAGCCTCAAATTATTAGACTCAAGGGATCCCCCTGCCTCAGCCTCCCAAGTAGCTAGGACTATAGGCACATGATACCATGTCCAGATAATTTTTTTTTTTTTTTTTGAGACAGTCTCACTCTGTTGCCCAGGCTAGAGTGCCATGGCCTCAGCTCACAGCAACCTCAAACTCCTGGGATCAAGCAATCCTTCTGCCTCAGCCTCCCGAATAGCTGGGACTACAGGTGAGCACCACCATGCCTGGCTAATTTTTTTCTATTTTTAGTAGAGACAGGGTCTTGCTCTCAGGCTGGTCTTGAACTCCTTACCTTAAGAGATCCTCCTCCCTCGGCCTCCCAGAGTGCTAGGATTACAGGCTGAGCCACCGTGCCCGGCTGCATGGG
>CAUYRT010101334.1:0-19035 GCA_963574885.1 Lepilemur ruficaudatus | reverse complement strand
TACAATTTACATTCCATGCCATTACTCCATTTTGAGTGAACAATTAAATGATTTTAGTAAATTTATCAAGTTTTACAGCTACTCACATAAATCAGTTTTAGAAGATTTCCTTCCCCCTATTAAGTCCCCTAATTCCCATCCCCAACTACATTTCAAGCATGCCCCTCCCCATCACAATGCTCTCCACATCCCTCAGATGTGTGTCTACCCCCCCAACCCCCGAATCCCTGGTGAACACCACCACCATTTGAGCACCATAGTGTTAATCAGTCAGTACCAATTTGGTGGTGAATACATGTGGAGCCCATTCTTCCGATCTTGTGTCACCTCACTTCAAATAATGAGCTTGAACTGAATCCAGGATGATATAAGCGGTGCTAGCTCACTGTCGTTTCTTAAAATTGAGTAATATTTCATTGCAAACATAGATCAAATTTTAATAATCCACTCATGCATTGACGAGCATTTGGGTTGTTTCCATGACCTAGCAATAGTGAATTGTGCTGCCATAAACATTTAGGTGCAGATGTCTTTATTATAGAATGTCTTATGTTCTTTTGGGTAGATATCTAATAATGCTATTGCTGGATGGAATGGTATTTCTATTTTTAGTTCATTGAGAAATCTCCAAATTATTTTCCACAGAGGTTGCACTAATTTGCAGTCCCACCAGCAGTGTAAGAGTGTTCCTGTCTCTCCACAACCTCACCAGCATTTGTTGTTTTGGGATTTTTTGATAGAGGCCGATCTCATTGGGGTTAGGTGGTATCTCATTGTGGTTTTTATTTACATTTCTCTAATGATTAGAGAAGTTGAACATTTTTTTATATGTTTGCTAGCC
Source organism: Lepilemur ruficaudatus (assembly GCA_963574885.1). Lineage (NCBI taxonomy): Eukaryota > Metazoa > Chordata > Mammalia > Primates > Lepilemuridae > Lepilemur > Lepilemur ruficaudatus. Next base: position 18,194 of record CAUYRT010101334.1, on the reverse strand, counting down.
ATTATTCTGTCTTCTTCAGAAAAGTTTCTGTTCATCTCCTTTGCCCATTTATAAATAGGGTTGTTTGATTTTTTCTTGTTAATTCTTTTGAGTTCTAGGTAGATTCTTGTTATCAGACCTTTGTCGGAGGTGTACAGAGCAAATATTTTCTCCCATTCTGTAGCTTGTCTATTGGCTCTAGTGATAGTTTCTTTGGCTGTGCAGAAGCTTTTTAATTTGATCAGATCCCATTTATTTATTGTTGTTGCTGCAGTAATTGCTTTGGGGGTCTTCTTCAAGAATTCTTTGCCTAGGCCAATGTCTGAAAGGGTCTTCCTGACATCTTCTTCTAGGATTCTTAAGGTTTGATGCCTTAGGTTTAGGTCTGTAAGCCATCGTAAGTGTATTTTTGTGCGAGGTGAGAGGTAGGGATCCAGTTTCATTTTTCTGCATGTAGCTATCCAGTTTTCCCAACACCATTTATTGAAAAGAGATTCTTTTCCTCAATGTATATTTTTGTCTGGTTTATCAAAGATTAGGTTACCATATGCAGATGGTTTCATCTCAGGACTCTCAGTCCTGTTCCAAAGATCAGTGATTCTGTTCTTGTGCCAATAAAAAGCTGATTTGATTATTATTGTACAACTTGAAGTCTGGAAGACTGATGCCACCCAGTTTGTTCTTTTTGCTTAAGATTGTTTTTGCTATATGAGATCTTTTCTGATTCCATTTTTTGATTTTATAAGTTTAACTATTTTAGATACCTCATGTAAGTGGAATTATGCAATATCTGTCCTTCTGTTACTGGCTTATTTCACTTAGCATAATGTCCTCCAGGTTCTTCTGTAATATCACAAATAGCAGGATTTCTTTTCTTTTTAAGGCTGAATCATGTTTCATTGTATGTATGTGCCACGCTTTCTTTTTCTGTTTGCGTACATTTGGGCCATTCCTGTATCTTGGCTACCATGAACACGAGAGTGCAGATATCTTTTCAGGATCCAGATTTCAATACTTTTGGATATATACTTAGAAATAGAATTGCTGGATTATATGATAGTTCCATTTTTTAAAGTTTTTGAGGAACCTGTGTACTGTTTTCCATAGTGACTGCACCATTTTACATGCTCACCAACAGTGCTCGAGATTCCAATTTCTCCACATCCTCATGAATACTTGTTATCTTTTGTTTTATTTTTGATACTGGCCATCCAAAATGGTATAAGGTGATATCTCATCACAGTTTTGCTTTGCATTCCCCTGATGATTAGTGATGTTGAGTACTCTTTCATGTACCCATTGGCCATTTGTATGTCTTCTTTGGAAAAATGCCTATTCGGTTCCTTTGCCCGTTTTTTAAAATTAGGTTATCTAGTTTTATGCTACAGAGTTATAGGCATTGTTTATATACATATTGAAAATTAATCCATTGTCAGATGTGTGATTTGAAAATATTTTCTCCCATTCCATAGCTTGCCTTTTCATTCAGCTGTTTCTTTTGCTGTGCAGAAGCTTTTTAGTTTGTTGTCGTCCAAATTGTCTATTTTTGCTTTTGTTGCCTGTGCTTTTATTTTCTTTTTCTTTTCAAAATATTAAGGGGTACAAAAGTTTTTGTTATATGAATAGCTTGTATAATGCTAAAGTCAGGGCTTTTAGTGTGCCTGTAACCAGAATAGTGTTAATTGTACCTAATAGGTAAATTTTTATCCCATGCCTCCTCCCATTCTCCCCTTTCTCGATTTCCAATGTCCTTTACATCTCTTTGTGCCGGTGTGTGCCCATCATTGGGTGTGCCCACTCAATTATTAGTGAGTACATATGGTGTTTGTTTTTCCATTCCTGAGATACTTCACTTAGTATAATGGCCTCCAATTCCATCCAAGTTGCTGCAAAAGACACCATTTCATTCCTCTTTATCGCTGAATAGTATTCCATGGTGTATATACCACATTTTCTTTATCCACTCCTCAGTTGATGAGCACTTAGGTTGATTCCATATATTTGCAATTGTGAATTGTGCTGTGATAAACATTAGAGTGCAGGTGTCTTTTTGGTAAAATTGCTTCTTTTCCTTTGAGTAGATACCCAGTAATGGGATTCCTGGATTAAATAGTAAGTCTACATTTATTTCTTTGAGAAATCTCCATACTGTTTTCCATAGAGGTTATACTAATTCTCAGGCCCACCAACAGTGTATAAGTGTTCTTTTCTCTCTACGTTCATGCCAGAATCTATTCTTTCATGACTTTTCAGTAATGGCCATCCTGACAGGGTAAAATGGTATCACAATGTGGTTTTAATTGACATTCCTTGATGATTACTGATGTTGAACATTTTTGCATATGTTTGTTGGCCATCTCTTCTTTTGAAAATATATCTTTTACTCGCTTTTAAATGGAGTTGTTTTTCTCTTGCTGATTTTTTTTTGTGATTTTATAGATTCTAGATATCAGAACTTTATCAAATGTATAGTTTGTGAATATTTTCTTCCTTTCTGTAGACTATTTAGTCTGTTGACTATTTCCTTTGCTGTGTGAAAGACTTTAAATTTAATTAAGTCCCATTTATTTGTATTTTATTGCTGTATTTGCCTGTGGGGTCTTAGTCATAAATTCTTTGCCTCAGCTAATTCTAAAGGAGATTTTCTATGTTTCTTCCCATAATTTTTTGATGTTTTCATGCCTTATATTTAAATCTTTTAACCATATTGAATGAATTTTTATATATGGTGAGAGATAGGGATCCTGTTTAATTAATCTGCATGTGGCCGTCCAGTTTTACCTGTACCATTTATTAAATAGGGCTACCTTTCCCTAGTGTATGTCTGTTGTCTGTCAAAGATCAGTAGGTTGTTGGTAGATTTTTTTTATTTCTGGGTTCTCTATTCTGTTCCATTGGTCTATGTCTCTACTTTTATACCAGTACCATGCTGTCTAGGTTACTATGGCCTGGTGGTATAATTTGAAGTCAGATAATGTGATGGTTCCAGATTTGATTTTTATGCTTAAGATTGCTTTGGCTATTTGGGCTCTTTTTTGGTTACAAATGAAGGTTAGAATTATTTTTTCTAGATCTCTGAAAAATGGCATTGGTATTTTGATGGGGATTGCCTTGAATCTGTAAATGACTTTAAACAGTATGGACATTTTAATGATGATGATTCTACCAATTCATGAGCATGGCTGTTTTTCCATTTCTTTGTGTCATCTATGATTTCTTTTATAAGCATTTTCTAATTCTCCTTGTAGAGATCTTCACCTCCTTGGTTAACTATATTCCTAGCTATTTTATTTATTTTTTTTTGTAGCTATTGGAAATATTATTGAGTCCTTGATTTGACTCTTACCTTGACTATTTTTAGTATATTGAAGTGCTACTGATTTCCATACATTGATTTTGTAACCTGAGACTTTGCTGAATTTATCAATTATAAGAGTCTTTTGGAGGAGTCTTCAGGGTTTTCTAGATACAAGATCACATTGTCAACAAACAGTGATAGTTTCACCTCCTCTTTTCTGATTTGGATACCCTTTATTTCTTTCTCTTGCCTGATTGCTCTATCTAGAAATTCCAGTACTATGTTGAATAGAAGTGGTGACAGTGGGTACCCTTGTCTTCTTCCAGTTTTTATGAGGAATGCTTTCAACTTTTCCCCATTTGGTATGATGTTGATGGTAGGTCTGGTCATATACATCTTTTATAATTTTCAGGTATCTTACCTCTATACCTAGTTTGTTGAAGGTTTTTATCATGAAAGGGTACGGTATTTTATCAAATGCTTTTTCTGGATCTATTTAAATGATCACATGGTCTTTGTTTTTGCTTATGTTCATGTGGTGAATCATGTTTATTGATTGTATATGTTGAACCATCCTTGCATCCCTGGGATGATATTCACTTGATTACGGTAAATTATCTTTTTGTTGTGCTATTGAATTCAGTTTGCTAGTATTTTGTTGAGGATATTGCATTTATGTTCATAAAGGATATTGGTTTGTATTTTTCTTTTTTGTTGTGTTGTTTCTTGGTTTTGGTATCAAAGTGATACTGGCTTCATAGAATGAGTTAGCAAGGATTCCCTCCTTTTATTTTTATGGAATAATTTATGTAGGATAGGTACCCTTTCTCCTTTGTGGGTCTGGTAGAATTTAGCTGTGAATCTGTCTGGTCTAGGGCTTTTTTTCAGGGATGGGTGATTTTTTATTATTGTTTTGATCTTGCTGCTCATTACTGATCTGTTCAGGATTTCTATTTCTTTCTGATTCAGAGTTGGGAAGTTGTGTGTTTCCAAGAATTTATTCATTTCCTCTACATTTTCTATTGTGTGTGCATGGAGGTTTTCATAGTAATCAAGGATGATGTTCTGTATTTCTGTGGTATCAGTTGTAATACCTCCTTTTTCATTTATGATTGAGCTCATTTGAGTCCTTTCTCTCTTATTTCTGGTTATTCTGGCTAGTGGTGTATCAATTTTATCTTTTCAAAGAGTCAACTTTTTGTTTTGTTGATCTTTTGTGTGGGTTTTTTGTTTTCCATTTTGTAGAGTTCTGCTCTGAGCTTTGTTATTTCTTTTCTTCTGCTAGCCTTGGGTTGGGCTTGCTCTTCTATTTCTGGCTCTTTGATATGTGCTATTAGGTTCTTAATTTGTGATTTTTGTGTATTTTTAATGTAGGCATTTAAGGATATGAACTTTCCCCTTAGGACTGCTTTTGTTGTATCCTATAGATTTTTGAAAGCTTGTATCCCCTTTGCAATTAAGTTCAAGGAATCTTTTGATTTCCGTCTTAATTTCATCATTGACCTAAGGATCATTTAGCAGTAGGTTGTTTAATTTCCATGAATTTGTTTAAAAAAATGCAGAATGCTTATATGAATTTGTGTGTCATCTTTTTACAGGAGACATGCTAAAGTCTTCTATATCATTATAATTTTAGCACATTTGCTGCTAAAGCGAGTACTATTGCCTGTGCTTATGGTGTCATATCCAAGAAATCAATGCCAACATCAATGTCAAGAAAGATTTCACCTATGTTTCCTTCTGAGATTTTTATAATTCCAGGATTGGAAGATTTAATATTGTTAAAATTTCCACATTATGCAAACTAACTTACGTATTCAATGCTATCCAAATCACAATTTCAATGTCATTGTTTTGAGATGTAGAAAAAAATTCCTAAAATTCATATGGTGCCACTAAAAACTGATAATAGCCATAGCAATTTTGAGAAAGAACAAGGAAGCTGGAGGCATCACACTACCTCATTTCGAAAGATACTACAAATCTGTAGTAATCAAAACAGTTTAGTATTGGCATGAGAACAGACACACAGACAAATGGAACAGAATAGATAGCCTAGAAATAAATCCATGCATCTGCAGTCTAGTGATCTTCAACAAGGTTTCCAAGAATACACAATGGGGAAAGGATAGTCTCTTCAATAAATGATGTTGTGAAGACTGGAAATCCACATGCAAGAGAATGAAATTGGATCTCTCTCTCTATTTTTCACCATACAGAAAAATCAGCTTATAATGTATTAAAGACTTAAATGTAAGATCTGGCCTGTTTTTTGATTGATTCCATTTTTCAGCATTCAGAAGCCTTCTTATATTTCCTTTTCTAATATAAGCCGCTGATATGAGTAATAACATATTTAAATGCTTTGGCATAAAGTTGATAAACAACAGATATATAGCACTGCATCATGTGATACATATGTTATCACTATACCCTCCTCCTCTCTCCCTCCCTTTTTTCCATTTTACTTTGGATATTGGACTGTGGAATGTTGAAATGAGTATGGAAAATTTGGCTGGAGGATGCAACCTTCTCAACATACTCTAACATATTTCCTCGGGTGGGAGCGCCCACGTCAATATGAGGAGTGATCATCAGAAGCACAGAGGTGGCCTTTGGCATGCTAAGCATAATGTCAGCTTGTCCTTTGGAACCACGTGTCATGTAGATTATGGGCCTTCCCCAAATCTCTTGCTTACACTAGCTCATCTTTTCTTAAATTTTTCTGATAAGGCTATTTTGGGACATTTATTTTTAAAAAATAATTTTCTATGTCCCATTCCACACCAGTTGAATCATACTTCCCAGAAGAGGGCCTGGGGATCTGTGCTTCTTCTTTTTTCAACATATATTTTTAGTTTCAGAATGATAAGACTTAGACTTCTTAAACTGTGATTTGTTCTGATCATAATCATTTTTCATATATTAAAAAAAGGAAGAATTTTTGTGGTCATCTGGATTTTGGTGCAGTAAAATTATAAATCGTTCTTGTTTCATTTATTTTAGTGTCCTTTTCAACAATTATATCTTTGCCATAACAATTAACTGAACTGCTGATGAATTTGTAGTTTATAAACTTTTAATTATCAGAGGAAATTGAGTATAATTTACACAGAGGAAGTATACTACAATTACATTCTGATTTTAATTTATTCAAAATGATAAATTTATATTATTCACAATTTATTCAAATATATCTGTTTATGTGTTACTAGGTTTGTGTTCATGGAACTAGAATAAATATGCACCTGATGGCATTAATATTTAAACTTCTACCATCTAATTTGTAAAGTCAGTGTTTATAGTTTAGAAAGAGTCTTTGAATTCTGAATATGAAAGCAGAGATCTTAAAACTTAGATTGCTTTATAATTCTAATTTCTTTTAAACTATAGAAAGCTATTGAAGGTAAAATGGAATGAAAGTAGTGATGTGACATTTAAGGAAGGCCAGGGTAAAAGAAAATCAGGCAGTTTCTATTAATGAAATGGATTCATAATTGACCTTTACTGCTATGCTGTTAGTTTATTTTGTACCTTTGTGTCTGTGTGACCCTTTTAGATGTAAAACAATCTCAGCAGGTAAAAATTGGGGCAATTTTGATAGCATGGGGCTTCCTATGGTAAAGTATCAGAAATCATTACAGTGCTTAACCAACCTTACTAAAAATAATGATTTTTTTTATCTTGTGCTAAGATTAAAAATAAGTGTATTTTAATTTCCAAATGTGAATTGTACTCAAACTAATATTTTTAGAGAATTATGAAGATGCTATATAAGATATTTGATTTCTCTATTGATGTTCTGTGAGAAAAATTATGAAAAAGGTACCATTTTGCCTTACTGCACTTGTTTTATTTAATGCTCATATTATAGCTAACTAGGACGTTCAAAGAATTGCTTTATCATTTGGCTTTAGTAAACAATAAAACATGGATTAATGTGTTGAGCTTTAAGAAGGAATTACAATTCCATATAAATGAGATATTTTAGGTACCGTATGTTATTTGAAGATATCAAATGCTATTATTGCCAAAGTCTTTAGTAAATAGTACTTCTAGATATCTAACTATTCAGTTCCTTGCATCTTCTGGATTAAGTTGATTCTTTGTGACATAGATTTTGCCTCAGTTACTTCAACAGATTTTTTCTTTTTACTTTTCACTTTGAATAATTTACAGTACCACATATTACAGTCATACTTCAATGCAATGTTATAGGTATCTGTGAGTATAAATAACAAAAAAAATTGACTCAGATTTATGAACAACCATAAATGAGTCTACTTTCACAATTTGAGGTCCAATATAAGAATTCTGTCTCACATTTTAACATTTTTTTAAATATAATGTTCTGGAAAGTGCTTAGATCTAAGGTTACAAAATTATATAAGTCATAGACTCTAAAGTTACAGGTAAAGGTATTTTCTTTTTTATGGTAAGTTTGTCATTTCAAAAACAAAATGGAATGTACAAGTATTTATAACTAATTGCATTTAAAATTTAATTTTTGGTAGGAAAAGAAACTTTGGAAGTACTCATCTAAAATAATTACCAATTCAGCATGATGTATGTAGCATGGTCTCAAGCATTAATGATTACTCTTTCTTATAAAGTCTCTTATTTACATTGTTTACATTTCTAATACTGAACTTTCCCAGTTCCTCTCTCATGCCTTCCTGTGATAAAAGAAACATAAAGATGCCAAGACATTGAATGTTGGGTAAGGGAGAACATGATCCAACATAGAGCAGTCAGGCTGCTGTAGATCAACTCTCAAGGAATAATTCAAAGCTATTCATTGAATGGATTGGGGATTTACTGATACGCACCTCTGTGAAGACTGTCTCCAAGTTCAAAGGCAAGAAGGGCAATATTTAAAAAGGCAAAAGCCACAAAATTTCTCAAGGAAAAAGGATGGCCTTACAAGTTCTTGTTTTGTCATTTGGAAACTGGCATGGACTGACTACTGAACCCCGAATACATATGTTGAATGGATATAGAACAATCACAGTTTCACCAAAAAGGCTGTTTTTCTGACAATGCTAAAGATCATTTTCTCCTTTTTCTGGGGTCTTGATTGCTGGTTGTGTGACACTTCCAGGCTCTGGGTCATGTAGCAGAAAAACCTCTATGCACTTGCTCAAGGCTAGTAAAATTTCCAGAATGCTATCCATCATATCTGCCTTCTAAACACACACACAAAAAAGAAGAAGGGCAGGGATAAGAGTGTACCCTCACTCTTTTGGAAATCTTCCCAGAAATACCACACAACACTTTTGCTTGTAGACTATTGGCCAAATCTTAATCAGATGACCAAACCTAGCTGGAAGAACACTAAGAAACCTCCTCTTTCTCTAATATGACTAAATAAAATCAAAGTTTTGTCAGTGAGGAGGAAAGGGTAAAGGTTGTTGGGGTAAATGACAGTCTCCTCCACGAAGGCATACAAAAACGACTTTTGTCTCTAATAACATAAAGTTATCTAATATTTCATGAATCTGACATAATAGGCATAAAAGTTCTTTTGATCTTTAAATATATCTTAATAAAAAATACTTGGTAATGCTACAAGATCACATTTTTCATAACACTCTCTTTAATATTTGTCCTTGAACAGAATTTCAGGTGTAAACAAAATGTAAGAATGCACATCTTAAATCATAACCAGAATGGAAATACTGCAGAGTACCTTTATGGTTAACTTTATTAAATCATCTAAAATGTAATAACATTACATCATCTTAACAGAAACCTTAGTGTTGTCTCTAGGTTTAATCAGCAGGGAAATACTAGGAAATAAGAAAAGGTTAAAATCACATATATACTGACTGAATTGTTTTTATTGCTTCTTACAAATATTCATGTTCTTGTCTTTAGGTACATGGTGATATTGTACTTCCTTATGAATGTAGAAATATGTAGAAATTAAATGTGAACATAGAATTTATTGGGCAAAAAACATGGGAGAGGAAGTACTGTACATTATTTCCAAATTTAAGAGCCACTAAGCACTAAGCAATTTTTCAGGTTTTCTTCTGCTACAGTGATTGCAGAAGCACATGGAAATTAAGCCTCCCTCAGCATGCATTTCTGAGTACATATTCTCCATCTATGATGGATATGTAGTATGAGTAAGAAATAAACTATTATGCTAATTCACTGATTTTGAAGGTTGTTTTTTACTGCAGCATGACCTAGTCTGTAGTACGTAATACCCTTCTTCAGATTAACTTCAGCTAACATATCCCTAATGAATATATTGTCTCTCCTCAAACGGGCCTTATGGTTCTAAAATTATCTTTTAGGTGTTGCTAAAATATGAGAGAAATTGTTATTAAAAATTAAAAAGTCTCTATAAACTTTCTTTCCTAGCAATAGATAAATAGTGAAAACCTTTGAAATGGTATGGATGATAGACTTCATATTCACCACACATTTTACTTTATGGCAATATAAAGCACTAGCATAAGCAAGAACAGTTAACAAGTTCTTATTCTAATTAGTCCCAAAGGATTTAGCTGGCAAGGATCAGTATAAAAGACAGATTTTAGCCACAATTTAAAATTGGTCAATGGATCAGCTGTACTCAGAAATGAGCCCTCCGGAAATAATTTCCTACAGTATGATTTGCTGTTTCACCAGCAATATTGAGTTATGCATTCATTCAACATATACATACTAGGTGGTACCTCAAGAGCACTTTTTAGTACAAGGAAAATATAGTAATGAATAAGTCACAGATCTGGTCCTCAAAGAGCCCACCATCATCTAGGGAGAAAAACCCAAAACTACACACGTATGTTTGCAGCTGTACAAGGCAGAATGCCTTTGGAATTATACATTATATAAAAAAATGCTGTATGAGTTGATAGTACAGTCATTATTTAGATGCTATATAGACCTTAATGGAAGTGGAAAAGACATTTAAGAATTATAGGTACTAAGCCCTTTTTCACGCATACATCATCTTCTGTTGTTTTTATTTATCACACATATTGGGCTCTGACAAAATGAATAAGATCCTGATGGCCGGAGTTTAGGGAAGAGGAAGAAGTTCCTTACAAGAAGAGGAAGCATAAAAGGAGGAATGGCAGAAACAATGGGGGGACAGGCAAGGGAAAGCACAAATATATGTGTGTGTAGATGGCCTAAATGGCCAGCATAGCAGAGCACAGATGAAGGTTAAAATGCTGTTGGAGTGTTTATCATTCAGCTTTGTAATTATTTCTTGCAGGTATACATTTCATGGCAGAAAGTAGCTACATAAGCTTTGGGGCTTCATCATTCATTCTTGTATCCCAGAATGTGTTGATTGAGAATGGTCAACCAAGTGGAATAAGGCCTTAATAGAGATATTTTTGTGGGTCCTGATTCTTGCTTAAAGCTTACCAAAAGCTGGATTCTAGAAAATTATGATTTTAAATATTTTATTCCACTACACTGATCATCAATTTACTTAACAGATCACTTGAGTTTCAGTAAATGTCTGTCTGGTGGCTTATCTCTGATTAATAGACATCCTTATCATAACTTAGAACATTCCAAAGACAAAGCTTCATTTCTTTAGCAAATTAGAAATTACAAATCAAAGAATCTTTAAACCCACCTATAACTTGTAAGCCCCCCTTTTTGATCAAGAGGTCTAGCCTTTTCCAGCCAAGCCAATGTGTGCCTTTCATGTACTGATTTATGATTTTACATGTAATTCCTGTCTTATGAAAATGTATAAAGCCAAACTGTAACCCAACCACAGCGAGACCACTTGCTCAAGGCTTCTTTGGCATGGCTCTCTGGGCAATGGACACACACATTTGGCTCAGAATAAAACTCTTTAAATTGTTTTTTTTTTTTTTTACAGAGTTTGGGTTCTTTTCCATTGACGCTGCAGAAGCAAAACATTAATTGACAGTTCGTTGAATAAAGTGATCAGAAGTAAAGTAGTAAGACAAGAGGAGTTTGGCTGGAGCTGACAGGTTCTGAAAACCAGGGAAACTTTCAAGAGAGGTAGTTGCTTCAGGCTGTCATCTGCTAAATAATTTTCAAAAATGTAAATGATATATGTACCTGTAGGGGTGAAGGGGAAGGTTTGTTGAAAAATCAAGTCACAAAAAGCAGATTAATAAAAGACAAAGCATCAGATTTATTAATCTGCACATGGAGAGAACCAAAGAGTGATTGCTTACCCTTCAATGGGATGCAGAAGGTTATATACCATCTTGAGGTTACAGAAAGAATGGGGGATTGGAGCATGGTCAAATATAGGTCATGGTGCTAAATCAGGTTATAGTTGCAAGACAGGTTATGGGAGAGAAGAGGAGACTTGGCTGGCAAAAGTGGTCTTATTATGTAGATGACACCTCATAGGTAGCAGCCCTCAAAGAGACTAGGTGGTAAATGTCTCTTTCAGACCTTTAAAGAAGTCAGATTCTCAGTTAATCTTTCCTAAATTCTGAGGAGGGAAGGCTTGGCTGCATCAATGCAGATTGTCTACAGAGGCAATCCCCCCCCCCCCCCACAACCCCCAATTAAAAAAAAAAAAAGAAAGCTTTTCAGTTCTATTTATTTTTGCTGGTTATATGACAGCCAAATTAAAATATGTTGAAGAGATATATTTTGGGGTAAAATATTTTGATTTCTTTTATGCTCAAGTCTGCTAACTTTATGAAAAAAAGACAAATGTGGAAAACATAAGCGTTGAGAAGAGGGATTTTCATGAAAGCAAGTTCTTGAACCATTTTTTGGGAGAGAATACTTATTTAGCATTAAATTTAGGAGATCATTGACTTTGAATTTTTAGATTGGGGTTATTATTATTAAATTTGTGCTTCTCTTCATTGTTCGAAAGTAAAAGTGTATCGTTTATTAAAAAATGAGTAGTGCAAATATGAATGTCAGTTTTCCTTTTTGTATTTTTTTATTTAAAAAAATTAAAACAATATAAAAAACTAAATAACATATGAAGTACATCTGTAATCTTTCCATGTCATATTGAAGTTAACCATAACTTATAATGCTCTACAACGTTTAACTAAGATAGAGAATTATTTTTGAGTTTTCTTTTATATGTATTGTTGATGTTGTTTTCCTATCTTCTTGTGACAGTGATGATATGAGTAGCAGTGGATGTGGTACTGCTCGGAGCTGTTCCCATGCTCCAAGTGCCTTCAAATCTTGTGGGTACTGCAAAAGAAAGTTTTCATTTATTTTCATGTCTGATTTTTATGCACAAAGCATAATGGAAGTGAAATATTCAACAGGGAGTGGTTATGAGGATAGACAGAGTGGCAAGCCCTGAGGATTGCTGGTGGGATAGGAGGCTGAAGTGCAGGCCCTTTGCCCTTTCTTTTAATGATCATTTGGAAGATTCTTCCCACTTCGCTCCTGTCACTTCAGAGTCTAGTTCTTTCCAATGTACAAACAATGTATTTAGATATATGGCCTTTATTTTTCTTTTGGCTTATTCTAAACTGTTTAAACCTGTTTAGGGGAAAGGTATCACCAAGTTTAGAATTATAAGGAAAGCACAGATTTACTTTGTTTTATGAACTAGCTAATGGTCTAGAAAAGATGGAGAGAATGATGGGTAGAAAAATGGATATAAGAATGTTCTGCTTATCCATAGCTGCAGAATAGAGCACCCCAAATGTACTGGCATAAAACAGCAAAAACAATGATTATGATTATATCCACATAGCCCAGGCTTCTTCATGGGATGGCAGTTAATTTCTAAAGAAAAATGAGCCAAGAAAAAGAGATAATTGGCAGACGTTGCATTACACTGTCTGATCTAGTGTTGGAAACCACACTGCTTCACTTGTGTTGCATCCCAGCATACTATTAATATTTGTTAGGATCAAGTCACTAAGCACTAAGGCTGGCCTATCATGTCACCACATCTGAAGTCGTATCAAAGAATTTGTGGGCATGCTTTAAAACCACCAAAAAGACAAGTGTATATATGTGTGTGTGTGTGTGTGTATATACACACACAAGCACAGACACACACACAAATACATATATTTTAGTATATAAAAGTCTTTTATTTCTACTTCAAATTGTCCATTGTACCTTATGGTATGAATTATTACATAATCCACAAAAATTGGAGATTAATGAGTGACTTCTTTGTTATGTATAGGGAGGTTAATCTTAAGCAGTAGTGAAGTTACCTTTGTAATGAAATTCTTTAGTAAAAAATCTTTAATAGAGGGTCATAATTATCCATTTTTCTGTAATGAGCTTGAGCTGAGGTCACCTGTACTTTCATTAAAAAATGTATGTATCATCTTCTAATCTTGTGTTCTAATGAGCTGAACATTTTTATAGATTCCAAAATGTTAATAACTAACTGAAACAGCTGCTTTATTTGAACAGCACTTATGAAATGATATGCAAACAAGCTCTACTTCATGTTTTGGCAGCAGTTAAGTCCAATTTCATCAGAGAGTTCTGCTCAGTGTGTGCTCTTTACCTGGGAGTAATAGGAACTTCAAGCCTGGAGTTCTACTTTCTTCCCTTTGACATCCGCATGAGCGAGAGCAATAAAAAGTCAAGAACAGCATTGTGTGTGGTCTATGCTTTCAGCATGGGCTGCCACCTTAATAGAGTAACCAGGGACAGGTGACTTGAAGGCAGCCAGAGGTCTTTTGAAGTATGGAATTCTACTCTGTGATCAATAGTACTCCTCCTCAGCAGTCCATCTAGAAGCATGCAGTCAATGGCCATAATTCACACAATACCCCTGTGTTTCCATTTTCAGGAGTCACAAGAGTCAAAAAGTGAGTAGTCGAGTATCGATTGTCCTTACTTGGCTCAGTTACAGTAAGAGAGCTAGCAACAGCTATGAGGGTGACATTGAAACAACACTCATTGAAAACTCCATCTTCCTCTTTGCCTCACCCCATCTTTTATTTCTGACTAATTCCCTCTTCCTTTAGAAAAATTCTCTTTTATCCAATATAACAGTTTTCTTTTTTCAATTTACATATTTTCCTTTTTAAAAAAATTTCAGAATATTATGGGGGTACAAACATTTTGGTTACATACAATGCCTTTGCATTGCTCAAGCCAGAGCTACAAGTGTGTCCATCTCCCATGCAGTGCACTCTGCACCCATTAGTTATGAGTTTACCCATACCCTCCACCTCCCTCCCACCTGCCTGGCACCCAATGAATATTACTTCCACGTGAGCACCTAAGTGTTGATCAGTTAGTACCAATTTGATGGCGAGTATATGTGATGCTTGTTTTTCCATTCTGGTGGTACTTCACTTCGAAGGATGGGCTCTAGCTCCACCCAGGATAATATAAGAGGTGCTAGTTTACCATTATCTTTTATGGTTGAGTAGTATTCCATGGTATACATATACCACATTTTATTAATATACTGATGTATTGATGGGCACTTGGGTTGTTTCCACATCTTTGCAGTTGTGAATTGTGCTGCCATAAACATTCGAGTGCAGAAGTGTTTATTGTAAAATGCTTTTTTTTCTTTTGGGTAGATGCCTAGTAGTAGGATTGCTGGATCAAGTGGTATTTTTTATTTTTAGTTCTTTGAAATATCTCTAAATTACTTTCCACAGAGGTTATACTAATTTGCAGTCCTACCAGCAGTGTAAGAGTGTTCCTGTCTCTCCGCATCCACGCCAACATTTGTCGCTTCGGGGTTTTTTGAATAAATGCCCTTCTCACTGGAGTTAGGTGTTATCTCATGGTGGTTTTCATTTGCATTTCCCTGATGATTAGAGATGTTGAGCACTTTTTTTATATGTTTCCTGGCCATTATTCTGTCTTCTTTTGCAAAGTTTCTGTTCATGTCCTTTGTCCACTTTTTAATAGGGCTGTTTGATTTTTTCTTGTTAATTTTCTTAAGTTCTATATAGATTCTAGTTATCAGCCCTTTATCGGATGTATAGCATGCAAATATTTTCTCCCATTCTGTAGATTGTCTATTTGCTCTAATGATAGTTTCCTTGGCTGTGCAGAAGCTTTTTAATTTGATCAGGTCCCATTTATTTATTATTATTGCTGCTGTGATTGCTTTGGATGTCTTCTTCACAAATTCTTTGTCTAGGCCGACATCTATAAGAATTTTCCCAACATTTTCTTCTAGAATTCTTAAGGTTTCATGTCTTAAGTTTATGTCTGTTATCCATCATGAGTTGATTTAAGTGAGAGGTGCTGATCTAGTTTCAATCTTCTGCATGTGGCTATCTAATTTTCCCAGCACCATTTATTGAATAGACATTCTTTTCCCCAGTGTATATTTTTGTCCGCTTTGTCAAAGATTAGATGGCTATGTGAGGATGGTTTTATATCTGGGTTTTCAGTCCTGTTCCAAAGGTCTCTGTCTCTGTTCTTGTGCCAGTCCACGCTGTTTTGGTTTGCTATAGTCTTGTAGTACAGCTTGACGTCTGGTAGACTGATGCCTCACAATTTGTTCTTTTTGCTTAAGATTGCTTTGGCTATACAGGGTCTTCTCTGATTCCCTATGAAGCATAGAATTACTTTTCTAGTCTGATTTATTTTATACCTTTTTATGGCATAACATTGCCAGACCCCTTTTGCACATAGCTACAAAGACATTCATTGAAAAGTGTTGTATATTTACGTTAAAGTCTATCAGAGCTAAAGTTTGCTTTACTTCTCAGGTTTTCAAATTATTCAAATGTCTTAAGTTGTAACTTGTCACATTCAGGGGCTGCAGTTGATTCTCGATAACCAGGAGCAACTTTTACCCTTCGGTCTCATTCACATCAAAGATGACTCTCAGACGCTGTCTGATATTTAAGTGGTTTATTTGGGTAGCACTCTTACAAGACAGATGGAACAGGATGATGGCACAGGCAAGATATAGTCAGGGAGTCAGATGACCGGCTGACCAGGAAGCTCCCTGTCTGGAGACTGTTCTTGGAGTTTGGGGGATCCTTTCTTCTTTCTTATACCTGTATGCAGTCCTGGTTAGTTACCAGGCGTTTCTTTCGTGACGAGAGTTTAAGCTATTCTTGTAAGGGTGAACTTTGTTTTAAGGTTTATGAATGTTGCATCTGTGCTGAGGTAGCCTGGTCTCCTGGAAAGCCACAGGCCAGGACTGAAAATCCACAGGCCAGGTTGCATCATACTGCTAAGTGATATGTACTGTTAGCCCCGTCAGATTCATGAGTGGGCCTTAAGGCTATCATTAATCTTATATCCACAATATGTCTCTTATAGTATACTACATAGCTCAAGGGTTAGCTTTTATATAATACTTGTAGAAGGGACATAAATTCGGGAAAAACAACTCAACCATTTTTAGTGCTTTCAAGTAAATTATTTTAGTTGGTATAGCATTATCAACACTTTTCTGGTAAGAAAACTGAGGCTTGAAAATATCATGGCTTTTACTAGACATTGTGGCTGGTAAGGAGTTGAACCATGATTCACATCTGGATTTTCTGATCCTAGATTCCATGTATTTTTTCCTTTTATTTCCTTATATATACATATTTAAATAGATGTGATTTTATAGAACAGTATTATATTTACAGAAAAATTGAGAAGCAAGTTCAGAACTTTTCCATATACCCACCCACACAGTTTCTCATATTATTAATAACTTACATTATTATAGTACATTTGTTACAATTAATGAACCAATATTGATACATTATTATTAACTAAAATCCATATTTTATTCACATTTCCTTAATAACTTTTTATTGTGGTAAAATACACATAGCATAAAACGTAATAATTTAACCATTTTAAAATGTGCAATTCATTGGCATTTAAATACATTGACAATGTTGTTCAGTTATCACCATTATCTAGTTCTAATGCTTTTTATCACCCAAAAGGAAAGCTCATAAACATTAACCAGTTACTCCTCATTAACCTCTCTCTGAAGTCCCTGGCAAATACTTATCTGCTTCTGATGCTGTAGATTTTCCTTTTCTGGATATTTCATATTAATGAAATCATATAAATCATACAGCATGTGGCCTTTTGTGTCTGGTTTATTTTTATTTGCATAATGTTTTCAAGGTTCATCCATTAGTGTTTCCAGGGAGTGAGAGGATAGGAGAATGGGGAGTGCCTTTTAGGGTGAGAAAAGTGTCCTGAGACTGGATGATGGTGGTGGTTGTACAACATTTCAGTACTTAATGCCACTGAATGGTATATTTTAAGATGGTTAAAAATGCATTTAAAGTCGTTTATGTTTTATCGCAGTAAAAATGGCACATATTATTTTAAAGTATTTACGTTAAGATGTGCATCTCTAGGTATTGACGAGCTCCCCAATGCCCGCTGTTTATTCTGTAGTCTCATGCAGTTGTATTTACCTCATATTTTATTCTGAAGAACTGTTTGTTTCCCTTCATTGTTCTCATTCCAGTGGCATATTGAAAAATTGTCTAAAAAGCAATGAAGCTAACTCTTAACTGTGCATATATAATTATTCTCACTGTACTTAAGTAACATTTAACACATTGATGCTGTTTTTTCAGTCCAAAAGAATAGACCCAAATTCTAAGATAAAGAATGGTGACAACCATTCTTTTATGAACTCAGTTTAGTCTTTTTCTGTGTAAATAGACAGATTTCCTCAGCACCTTGCTATCACTTCAAAGTTGTGATGGCCTCAGTAATAACCCCAATTTATCCCACTATAGCAGTTAATATCTGGCAGCAAAAATTGTTATTCAGTACCTACTAGGTGCCAGGCACTATAAGAGGCTCTGGAAATGTAGATGACAATCTCATCCTCAATTGCTAAGCAAAAAACTTATTTTAGCTGGGCGCGGTGGCTCACGCCTGTAATCCTAGCACTCTGGGAGGCTGAGGCGGGCGGATCGCTCAAGGTCAGGAGTTCGAAACCAGCCTGAGCAAGAGTGAGACCCCGTCTCTACTATAAATAGAAAGAAAGAAATTA